>JARKIE010000517.1:0-51836 GCA_029378255.1 Mycena rosella
CCCCTCGGCCTCCCAGACCAATGCAGGCCACAGCGTGGTTAGCACCAACCTTCATGCTGACTGGATCCAATTTTTTAGAGAACAGATTGAAAGATGACCAGTTAGCCTGCCAAACTTATATCACAGACATGAGCAGCTCGCCAATGGTCAGCAGCACCAAAGGGTTTAATGTTGATGCTGGTTGAGTTCAATGTCCGCTGGGAATTGTAGCGTCAATTCAGGATTAAATCGGATATGTCCAGGTTAGTCCAGGTTAATGTAGGTCGCTACACAGACCTACACATACCTGCACTGACCTGCATGGACCTACAATTACCTACAATTACCCACACAGACCTACCTGATCTAAAAACAATGTGTGTAGCACGACTACACACAGCTCTGTGTGTAGGTCTGTGTAGGTCTGTGTAGGAATCCTACACACAGGTTAGGTGCAGGACCTCAGGGAACACAGTGGACTGGCTTGAGACTCAGAGATGCAAACAGGTTGGTGTAAAAAGCATATTTAGTATGGGCTCAAACAATTCTCGTGAGCCACGAATTCTCTGGACGAATTGGCTCACTACGCTGGACCATGCCAGACCTTTAACTGAATTTTCCAGGGGTTTCCAGTTGCCTGGATTGTCCGATTGTGCCGGAATCGAGGAAACTGGGGAAAGGAGAAGGGCTTGAAGGCTGTTCAGATGGGATGGTGTGTTGGCAGCAGAGAAATGTCAGGAAATGATTGAATCAGAATGATGGAAAAGAACGGAACGCAAGAAAAAGATAATAAATAGGTTGTGCGCGGTTCGAACCCACGCCCACAGAAAAAGATGACAAAGGAGATACAATCGTACTTGGGGGGTAATGGCCGTGGCACGGCCCGGCAAACTTGTACTTATGTAATTTTTTTTTCTCTTCTTTTTCCCTGTCTTATAATGTGACTTACATTTGGTGAGGAAAGGGATAATGCTCCAATTAAATGGGTGTACAGTTGCCTCGATTGATCTATCCAGTAGACAAGCATCGTACATTCGGTTCTAACGCCGTCAAGTTCGGGATGCGTCGTCAGGATTGCAGAACGGCAACCGCCTGGATTTGAATGAAAAATCCTCTGCATATGTGGGAATGCTGCTAACGGTGAGCATCAAAACTTTACGGGTTGAAAGACTGTTACTGACCGAAATTGCCGTTGAGATTGTGTGGCGCTCAATGGCATCAACTGTAGTGCCAGGAAAGATGGCTTCTGCCATAGGAATACGAGAACAAGGGAGAATGGGGCCGATAGCGGCGATCGGACAGGAAAGAATTATAACCCCTATGCTGAATAATTGATCATTTGTTTAGGAAACTAAATGTGTCAAGGATGAACAAAGAAAGACAACAAAGCTGTCGTTGGGAATCGAAAAATACATAGCACCTGATTCGAACCGCAGCGAGCGCCAAACGGATTACAAACACAATGTACAGCCACTAAGCAATCACAAAGAACGAAGGAAAGTAGTGGCTGTCCTTTAAAACCGCTTCAACACAGCCACTAAATCTACCAGCACAGCCGCTAAATCCGTTACACGAATAGATCTGGGACACTTTTCGACTAGGTCTCTAAAACTCATTTCGATTGATTATAAACGATTACATAAGTACTCGTAACCATCACACCACAGAGCCACCAGCAGATACTGTTCGCAGTGTCACTATCCGGCTAGGACTTTTTGAATATTTTTGAACTCAACATTTTTGGTTCCACATATGACACCAGAGCCGAGTACCCGGCATATTTGCGCTCAAAGCATTCCGAAACCCTTTAACTCCCCCATCATGAAGTAGGTAAGTTGGCGGTAACTCAAGTCCATTCCCGACATGGACCTTCCGAGATGAATTAATTAGGAGGCTGATGCACGGCCGTGAACCGGCAGAGCGGCCGCTTGTTATGTATATCTATTATCATGACTGCAATCTCAATTGAAATACAAGTACTCATTATTTCTTTGGTACTTTGCAGAAATTTATTTGCAATCCAGGACATGTGAGCTTAATTCGATCCTTGCAGCCGTGTATCATTGCGAAGATTATTCAGCAAGCAGGAAGTCCTATTCCGACGCATTAGAAAATCGTCTTCATTCATAGTGGATACTCGCCAGGGCAGGGAAGAGCGACAAGGCTATCAGAAACATAGCATGCCACTCCTTTGACCGTGGTTCTATCCCAATAGCTTCAAGAAATGGTTAGCATAGATTGAAATAGGAGTAGATATCCATACACATCGTTGTGCCCGCTTGGGCCGTTCTCGCTTAGACCCTTCTTCGTGCAGGTGAACGTGGGTGACTGAAATTCAAATTCAAAAATGCAACTGCAGGAGGAAGTAACACGCAAACACATACGTCTCCAATGAAGAATTCACCAAGGATATCCGAGGAGGTAGGGGTCCGCCTGCAGCGAGCGCCGTTGCCGGTAATGGCACACTTCAGGGACCTCTTCTCGACGACGTTCTTCCCCGGCAAGGCCAGGGCAGTAGTAGCAGAGAGCGCCAGGGCGATAAGAGAAGAAATAACGAACTTCATTGTGCAATGGCCAAGTTCTGCGCTGGGTCGCATGCACGCTTTATAACCTCTGATTCGCCTAGAATATACGGCAAAATGATATGAATCTGTTCAGGTAATTAGGGTGCAATTTGGGTACTGCCCGATACTGATAGCGGATAGTGAGCGGAGTTTGAAAACACGTGGTTACCGGGCCTCATGTCTAAGTCTTGCCTCGCAAACGCATGTCGTGTCACGTCGCGCATATCCTCGCTTTCAGCTATTCTCCAACTTACACTCCACCTACCTCATAAACCAAAAATCATGATTTGAGCTCAACCTTGGAACGTGGGACACTGTTGAAATAAGGTAGCCTCGGCCTTTACTCGGGAATAGCAGAAGACCCTCGCAAACGTGCAGGGGACTCATTCAAAAACTACTAGGTAGTATACAGAACTCGTTAGAAACAAATTTCACTAGTAAGAGAACGAATTAAAACAATTGGAGCATTAGTACGCACAAGGGACAAAACACGAAGTGGAACAGGAACTGGACATAGCAGATAAGTTGTTGTCTTGTTGTGCCAGGCTGCGGCATCTGAGATGGCGAGCACAGGACTCGGAATTCCAACAGCCATTTCAGTCCCTCAAACACATGACTTGAAGTATAGTAATAAATTTAATAAAGAAAAAAAAGAGCCGCCTCTGATACGCGCTAACGCAGCCTTCGTCGTTACTGCCACAATTATTTCACACATTTTGTGTTTATCCTGCAACGAGCTGATAAGCTTTCGCAGAACGCCCTCGCTCATCACACACCTGCACTACGGCCCTCCGAGCGGTCTTAGCGCCCCATTCCCCATTGGTCTATATTTGTTTTTAGCTTCCGCTTGCAGCCGCGCCGTAGGCGTATCACTGGGCCCCTTAAAACAATTGGTAGTAACTTTCTACGCGTTATTCTGTCTTTGCGGGGATTGCGGGGGCAAACACCCAAGGTTAAACATTTTCAACGGACAATTATGTGACACTTCAGTGACATCTTGAGAATCTCGGGCAGATGTCTCAGGGATATTTTGCAACAACTATGTGCGGAATGTCTGCCTCACCTGGCTCAGATATCTGCTATGATATTGCTGGAAGATTTGAACTGAACATCTCAGAAACCAAAGTCTCGAATGGCAGTGTACATATAAGGTACGAGCATCGTAGCGTCTGTTTATAAGAGGCTACTGAGGGATTCACTTCCCGCGATCAGCCGTCCACTTGGAAAATTAATACTAGCGGGGCAAGTCCCTCGTTCAAAACATTCCCTCCGACGACCTCGCACATGTTGATAATGATCTTGTCGAGCAAAAAGGCTTGGCGCGAAACGGCTGGCACACGTGGAAGCGAATGATTCCATCCGGGGAATCGCGAGTCTATAGGAGGATACTAATTGTGTCGAAACGAGGAAAGGAGATGGATGAAAATCAAGTGACGGAAGGGGCGCCAACCAAGCACCCGCAAATATTCCCAGTAGCTCCGGCTGGGGAGATGGAAACATTGCCATTGCCAGATGTCTGCCACAGAGATGCGCTGACGGTTGGCAGTTGGCTAGCGTGCCCCTGAATTATTAGTGATTCATGCAGACAGATTCAATTCAACCCGCGGAAAATGGAGGGACCTGACGCAGAAATGTCGACCTAGAGGTCAATATCCATTGAACACCTCGAACCGCCCTCCAGGATCGCTGCAGGCCAATCTTTTCCCAAGGGACAATGGAGCTCTAATCATACAAGATGGAGACATAATTTTCGTTCTTCGGAGCTTCATTGCCGATGCACTAGCCGGGATTGTGAGTTGCGGCCATCAACGGCAGGGCGGCATCAAATCAGCCGAAAGTGGTAAGAGGTATTCGCGACACCTCCTGGGCATATGATAGGATGGAAAATACCAAGGTTGATTCCGAGATGGTTATTTCCCGGAACCATTGAGAACTCAGAGTCCCCGCCTCGATTGATCGCCGCACAATCGCACACCGCGGATTGTTCTACACCGGGCGGCAAAAATCGCAACTACTTCTTGCTTTCCATTTGGTCTCAGACTTGATGTCCTCAGTGTCTCCACATTTAAATGCCCCCGATTTGCATAAGCGCCTTCCTGCGCACGTACATAGGGGATCTGCTATGGTACCCGAAACTCACACCATCCTTATTCCCAAATAGACTACATCTACGTTACGACCCCTCAGACTGACAAATATCCTAGATGCCTAAATGACACATCGAAGTTATGACTGAACTTCACGCCTCAGAGTGGGCAAGGGCCGGGTGACGGGCCGGATGCGCAACTGCCGCCGATGTCAGTGACAGCGCTGAAATGAGTTTAGATGCAGCGCTCACAAGCCTCCTGGCATGGGTGGACTGGTTGGGAGATTCGCGCAGCAGTGCTGGTGTGCTGGACCTGCAAAAGAAACCAGGATGAGCAGACATAGTTTAAACTTTGTTGAATTGGGTCGTACACGGCGGGTCCTAAGGCATGATAATCAGCGACAGTTCACGGGTAAAAGAGATAAATGCATACATAGGGAAGGCCACCTACAAAGTTTGGGTCAGTTCGATGAGGCAGCACGCGTAGACGTGAAGGAACGAACGCACAGGAACCGGTCTGCGGGGCAGACATGGCGCCTTGTCCCAAGACAAGAACTGTGAGGATGGCAGTGGAGACGAACTTGATAAACATTGGACGACTGAACTGCAATGCGTCTCGAGTTGCGCCCTTTATATACCTGAAGGCCAATAATATCCTGTGTTGGTGTAACGGACATGCTGACTCAGTTCAATGAAAATATCTGAAACCACCGGGAGTGGGACGGCCGCCGCCACCGAGTGGGGACCGTGGTGCATCGCTACTGTAAGCCGTTAGCTTATAACCACCGGTTATTTCGTCTGGACGGACGTGAGGTCTAGAGGGTTGAAAGCCGGCAGCGATTCCAGCCAGACACTCGCTCTAACGCATTCTGATTCATTCATGCGTTAAACGGAGCAAATTAGGTTGCCGAAAAATGGAGGGAAAGGATCAAACAAGCACCAATCCGAATGGCTCAATTCCCCCGATCCCCACGATAGGCCGCCGGACGAGAGCCGGAGTCGGGACACTCCTGTTCCTGGAATGTGCAATGTCCCAGTCAATGGAAAAATACAAATCAGCACTGTCACGGTCTGTGCAGGAATGCAAATGAGGACTAACCAGGTGGGGAGCGCTAGCGTCGGACGACTCAAGCTTGGGTCCGCGTTTGATTCCAAATCTTCAGTTACTTGGTTATTTGAAAGGAGTGGTAGCGTGTCTCCCCATCCTTCATGGTTGCATCCACCAATCCCAATTCATGTCCGGGGAAACAAGTCGGAGCCTCCCGCGATTGCCCTGTTTGCCGGTCGAAAATGCTCGCATGCCGGGCTTCAAGGGAAGGGACATATACAGTTCAACGCGGTACAGTGCGCGTCCACGTCGAAGGTGTAGTGCTCGAAAGTGGAAGAGGATGGATTTCAATGAGATGTAACAAAGTTGGAGACAAGAGCAGGGAGTCAAACAGCCTAACCAGATCGCTGTGGGTGAATAAGTTATTGCTGGTGGCAACGTTGTCTGGTCGTCGTAGGTGCTATGAAAGCGCAGTCCGGCAATATCATGGTTTTCGTCCTGTGCCGGAGAGGGTCTGCCTTTATGTATTTCCAACGCCGAAGTTCAACGGAAAAGTCGTTGGTGAATCGAGAACCAAAAACAGGATGGCGCGAGCCAAGCAGAATTGCAGGATCGGTGCAACCTAAAGCGCGCTCTCGAAAATGGGAACCGGTTGGCTGGAGTTTTGGGTTTGAACACAGTGCAGCATACATCTGAGGTCGCACCACGTCAAAAGACTTGGGCCCCGTCCGATATATCATATGGGCAAGAGCGGCCGAGCGGCCTGTTCGTGTCCAGAAAGGAAAGAGGAGGAATGCGTGACCGTCACCAAGGGGGAATCGGGATTCGAAAAACGGATGCAGGGATTTATCCCGAACGCCACTGCGACAAGGGCCTCCGCCCCGGGCCTTCCATATAGGGCAGGTAATTCGCACCCCTAAGCTCGGGCCGTGCATCCGAGTCATGTGCGGCTTCACTACCTGATAGACAGCTTCCCAAGGTCATCGCGACCTCGCGCAACTTACACGCAATTAATTTCTTCAACATTCTTGAGAGGGATGGGACTATGGGGATGATGGCGGAGTATTGATGGCGGACAGTCCGCCGGAGCCCGCAGCCAGTTCCCCACGGCCGTTTCTCTAGTGCCAATTCCCTGCGACGAAGTGTCTGTGAATCTGTGATGATTCCCCCCTACATACTTCTCCCCGTATAATGCTATTCACATAAAAGCGGGCAGTGGTTTGTGCCTGCATAAATTATTGGAGTGAAGTCTGCGTAGCCCTTTCTGCCTGGTGAATTCTTTGCACACAGATTACCACGGCACCGTGCGGCATCAGCCATCACGGTTCGGCCAACGACAACAACCACACACAACAACGCCGGTTGACGCTCGCCTCGCTTCCCCCTCCTCTGCTCCGAGTCAACCGCCCGCTTGTAACCTCATGCATCCACTACAGGACCTCGCTCACGTGCCGCCACACTCGCCACCCGACTCGGAGAGAATTGACGGTGGATCAAGCAGGTGCTCTTGTCATTTTTTTCTCTTAGCCTCCGCTGGAAGCTCCCGTCTCCGCCCTTCGCTACTCACTGGGGCTATTGACCAGCAAGTATTTCGCTGTTCCTTTCCCTTGTTTCATTTTTGTAGTTGACACTCTATAGCCCTTCCTCTCGTGGAACTGCGCCCCATGGACCTCCACTCCAGCAATTTCAGGAATGCACCTGGGAGTCCGCTGCAGCACATTCGCGGCACTGCCACAGCAGGCGGAAGATTTGCACGTGCGAATCTTCCGTCTCCGTTGCGTCCTCTGTGCGTGCGTGCCGGCTGCCCGACACTACCCCTGCACCTCACCACGCAGCTCGAACATGCTGCTAGACCGTCCCGCATGCCCGTATCCACCCTCGTCGTTCGCTGCTCTCGCTACGCTTCGGCCCTCACGTGCTCCCCAAGTTGGTACGTCTTTAGGCCCTGCCGCTACCAACAACAACACTAGTACATGTTCCGTAGCGGCAGCTGCATCCCAATCACCGCTGATGCCCGTCCCGTCCCTCCGTCCGCATCAGTGCGCACCTATTCGCCTGCGAGAATTCCTCGCAGCGAATTGCGCGTGGCGGTTCGTATGTGGGGATCCTCTGCGACGGTTCGCTTGCGGCAATTCGGCCGCGATGCCTTCTCTCCGGAGAACGTTCTGTGGGGATATCGCCGCGAGTACTTCTACGTGACATTTCGGCCACACAGGGTGACTCGCAACCAAATGGGCACAACACTTTCTGCGAGGCCCTTGTCGCAGTGGCGTTCGGGATAATCCCTGCAGGACAATTCCTGTGGCGACTGCGCTGCCCGGATAGTCTGCAGGGATATCTTCTGCGCTCGACATTTTTTTTGTGCAGCCACTCGGACCCTAATATACCTCATATACCTACCTGCTTAGTTAGGATAATTTAATGAAGCTTTTCATAAGTATGCCGCGTTTGAAGCCGTGCTGCAGTAAGAACACCGCCTGGTATTTTGGGACTTGATTGTCTATACATACGCGGTGCTTAGCCGCCAAGCAGCCTCTTACCTCCATCGCTGCTGCCTCCGGAGATGAATCTGTTTTCGTGCCGACAACAGTAAGAGTACGCGTGGTTCTAGCATATGATAATTGAAGGCATTTTTTTTAGAAAGAAGCACATGCATGGCATTCGTAGGGGAGGAATATGTACACATTAATTGCTAGGCAGCATTAGCTGCGAAGAATTGGCAGAAGTGCATGAGGTGGGGGGAATACCCCGAAGGGTATCTCCCGCAGGGATGTTCCGGCGGAGTCCGCCGGACTCCGGACTCCGCCATCATTCCCATAGTTTCAACCTATGAGATTCTTGTAGGGTACAATGTGTTCTAAGTATAATGTTTATTCCTTACCTATCTATTTCCGACCGAAATTTACAGTAACCCTATCAGGTTTTTTTAAACAATGAACGTCTCAATGCCAATCACGGTTCAAATATTGTTCGGATTAAATACCGGTTGAACACCTTGCGAAAAAGAAGGCCAGCACGAGGTTGGAACGGACGACCTTCGTGAAAGGTTGATTTGTAAGAAGATATCGACATAACAAGTGAGCCAAACAGGCATTTGCAGCAGATGAAACAACTTGCCCTCTATGTAACTGTCATCGAAGATGCATTTCCGATTTGGCCAAGTCCAACACATGTTGTGCAGCCAGTGTCTGAAGCCTTCTATCAACATTACCACCCATTCAGCTCAATGCAGAAATGGTTCAAATCTTATAAGATTGAACCCAACACCAGAAATTGGTTCAGTTTCATTCAAATTTGATTGACTTGATTGTATTTGAGATGACAGTGGTGCATTCATTAATCTGGTATGTCAGAATATTACCAGCTTTAGACGATGGTCTACTATTTCAATCTAATTTGGGTGAAGCTTTTTTTTTTTAAAAAAACCATATGCAAGGGGACAACTCACAGGAACTGTCCTGCAATTTGAATGCAATCAATGCTTTTTTATACATCATTAGGGTTGTAACGGATGCCTGAATTTTATCCACCTCACCTCTTGATGCCTCTCAGATAGACGTGGGCCCTTGTCATGGGAAGAAGAAGAAAATAGACTTGAGAGAGCCAAAAAAAAAAGGATGGGATGAAGACTGCTATAAATGTATGTAGGTTACAGTGCCCACAACCATGTCAGCTTTGTGGTGTAGTGGTTAGTATCGCTTCCGGTTTGTATCTCTCGGTATTACCAAGTGTGTTGGGTTCGACTCCTTCACGTGCCAGTGCTTTTTGGCAAACCGTTTGAACAGTGCTTATCGTTCATCCTTGTTTGTGATTTGTTTAAACACGTCACTTAAAACAATGTTTCAAAATTGTTCATCACTGCAGCTGACTGGCCCTCCCCTCCTTGTGTTGAACAGAACAAAATTTGAACACTGATTGGCATTGGAACATGAATTGATTAAGCAAACTTAATAGAGATTTATAAACTTATGATTCTTGGAGGCTTCAAACCGCAGTCCGAAGCCCCTGTGGCCTTGGAGGGTCGTTTACCACCCATTTTATGGTTCCTGCATTCTCCCAGCACATTCTATACCCCGTATTACTCGAAACAAAATATGTTGTAAAAAGTTTTTTAAAGCCTTCCCCGGGACCCCCCTCCCCCCGTCTCCATATCTGAAATTTGAATCTCGATCCCCCCTTGACCGTCACGCGTACGTAACTCGAATCAAAGCGAATCCGTTTCTCCTCTTGTCTTCCACCATGAACGTCCAAAGATAACACTCCTCGTTCCTCCTCAAGGGTGTTTCGCTCCCTCTCGCCCCTCAATCGTCCCACTCGCTTCCCCGCAATCGTATCATCCCCACCTTCTCGCTTTGCTGACACCCGCCGCCACGGCCACTTACAACAAGTTGTAGCGTCTGTTTATAAGAGAATAACGGCCACTGATCCCAACATTCGAACCCCAAGCGATCCGGCGGATCCGCTGATAATCACCTACTTATAAGTAATTACCTCGCGCCGCTTTGACACGGAGATCGCTCGACCTATTTCCGTGCGAGCACCCGTGTCTCCCTATAGCAATATTTATCTCGGGACACCTGGAAATCAACAAGAATACTGCTCAATTCACGATTAAAAATGCTGTTCAGCGGTATCCTCCGCGCTCGCTGTAGAACACTTCAAGGGATCGAACGACGGCACGAAATCCAAAACCGTGACGTATATGTGTACCTTGCCAGGCGGCCCTTGGGCGGCCCTCCAGGTACCCCGCACATTTTTCTTGTGTCCTGGGATTCATAAAGGCACCGCATCGGGGCTCCACGCATGCTGTTGGGGAGGGGCAGTTGCAGCAGCCCAAGCGAAGCTCTACCATCCCGCTTCATGTGGGAAAGAAAATGAGTTGTATTTCTGGAATGGCCCAATCCCGAATTGAACGGGTTCCCCACGAACCCTCAAGCTCGTGCAAGTGGGTGCGGCCCACGCGCTATCGGGTCGTCTGTAGGTCCGAACTCGAGAGCTACTTACCTTTTTTCGAGGGGAAATATTTGTCTTCGGCTTGAGACATCACAAGTGATGCTGAGTGGCCGACGAGCCTTTGCGAGTTGGTAACGGTGCATACGAAAGGTCTTGATGGCACTTTGCGTCAACATTGCGTGGAAGTTTGTTGAATAACAAGTACTACATACACTTTTAGACGTTAGATTTTCTGGGACTCCTTGCGCAAACGAATATAATCTGTGCACCGCTAGAGTCCCAGAAGGCCCGGTAACCGTGGGCCGCACTGGCACTGAATCATAAAATTCGTCGGCTTGTGCAGGACACGCTCGTTCGAGTGTATTAGATTTTTGATTGCCCTTGCCGCGGAGCGTTTAATCGAAAAGGCGCAGGTATTCGTGGTAAGCAGTATATATTTAACGAGGCGACACCCAAGCGCGCGCAATTGCTTGAGAATTTGGATTGGTGTATCGCCGCGCGCGCATACACCTATCGTAGCCACTGCCAAGCCAGTCGAAATGCACCCAGGCAGCCGGGGAAAGCGCGAGAACAAGCAAGGCATGTTACGCGAGGCACAGGCAGCTCGTGTGCAGGAGGTGAGCAAGAACACGGTGAATTTACACGAGAAAGGATATTGGGACTAGGAGAGAGGTTACGAGTACTTAAGGTAATTGTTATTTAATCAATCGACATGAGGTTTTTCAGGTCTCGGTGAAAAGTGTCCCAGCTCAAGATTGCAATGCAAAATAGGGGCTGTGCTATTGTATTTAGTGGCTGTGTTGAATGCATAATAGTGGCTGTCCTTTAAATCCGCTTCAAAATCTGTGAAATTATAGTGGCTGTGTTCATGCTTTGTAATTAGGTGCCAATCATCGGTTGCGTTCGAATAGCACCAGGTGTCTTTCTTTTTTACAATTTTTCATCTTTGCCTCTCTCACGCACTTGAGCAGTTCTTTTTCAGCAGATCATTTTCGGAATGCATCCTTGTTGCTCCCATCCAGTTTTCAGTGTGCAAATCAGCCTGTTACTTCTGGTGTGCATTGAGGTCTATGTGGCTGTGTCTGTATGTTTGGTCTCGGCAGATTTCCCCACGGCCCTCCACCCTTCCAGATTTGCAACGGCAACTTAAATCAGGCCAGCCTGTGATTGTGTATATCAGATATATATGCCTACCCAAAACTGGCCAGTGTCCGGCCATGTATCGCGCGTTCAGGTCAATACCCGCCAAAATCTGTCGTGGACACGTGCAACTTTCTCACGGTGGTTGCTATCAGAGACCAGGAACCCGGCCACCCTAGGCAGTCAGCCATTCATATACTGTCTACTCAACTTTCTCAAGAATTTGGCTTGGGGGAGGAAGTACAACCTCCGATGCTGGTCTGTGCCAAATTTGGAGGCAGAATGATAAGTTGATGGCAACATTTTGTTAACTCCGAATGGCCGTCACGCCCATTTCTCCACCAATTCTGTATCCATCCACGACTTTTGGGGGTCGTCCTGTTTGTCTCCTTCTGGGAAATCATCTAAGTCATTGATATCCTTCAAAAATGGCAACAATGATTCAACCATTAAATAAGGAGTTCGAAAATTAGGTACTGGAGGTGGAGACTTCGGTTAATGAGGTCTGTGTCCAGTCACCATCGCTGGGGCATTCAGGGTCTTCTGTTGAACTGCTGCCATCTGTAATTCTAGAGAGAAAAAAAAAAACCATAAGTGCGAGTTTGCCGGGCCGTGCCGCGGCCTTCACCCCAAGTAAGGATACACAAAAGGCACACGTTGGGCGCAAAGGGGACGGAGAACGGAAACCGGGGTGGATGGATGAGCCACGAGAGGCAAACGTCCGCAGCGTGAGTTCGCCCACGCGAGACCTTGAGCACATCAGAAGCAGAACATTACACCTGCGGCGCTCATCGAGGACTAAGACGCGCGAATAACCAGAATAATCGGTCGCCGGAAAAGGAGAGGCACGACACGAGGTAGATGCCCGAGCACGGGGCACCCGCGGCAAAAGGAGTATCGGTGGGTAGCGCGGGCGAGAACGGACACACTGCGGGTCGAAGACAGGATGCGCAAGCGGCGCCACTCCCCGCGCGAAAGGCACGCAGCGAGGGTAACCGACGCTGCCTGTTCCGCGCGCGTCACAGCTTCCACCCACCCCAGCCCCCCTGTGCCTGCCCAATACGGCGCCCATGGCGCGCAAGACGAAAAACAGAAATGAAGGAGAATGAGGGCGAAAAACGCCCCTCGTGCAGCGCGAAGGCTCTACAATCCGCCGGGCCACAGGGGAAAAAAGGCGGGAACGTGACCTTGAGGCATCTCCGTCCGCGGGCAGCATCCAGACCGTCGTATAACACGCGCACCAGGAGCCTCCAGCACCTTCGTTGCGCTCCCACCCCCCGAGCCCGCTCCCCGTCCGTGCGCCGCCGGGCCATCCGCCCAATACTCTCCACTCCGCCGCGGAATCCGCTCTCCCCGCGCCCGTTGGTGCGTACGTCGTCTCCCTGGAGCAATGCATCATGTACTCCACCGCGTCCGCTCCGCACATACGCGCACGTACGCGCACCAATACGCCCGCCCACCTCTCGCGCTCGTGCCGAATCTCTCGCCAGCCCCTCCCCCCGTCCTCTCCCGCCGCTCGCGCCCCCCTCTCCCTGCGCTCGCCGGAACGCCATCCTTCGCGCCGTCGCCCCGCTGTCCGTCCGGCACCGGGTCGTCGGCGAGGAACTGGTGCTTGGTCGCCTCGCCCGCAGCTCCTCCGTCTTCCGCTCGTGCCTTCTCTGCGGTGCCGTCGCGGCTGTCCACGGCGGACGCGCGCCACCGTCCGCGCCTGCGCTTCCATCGAGCGCATACACACCCACCGCCACGAAGCGCCACGTCAGCGCGCGACGCAGCACCCGCGGCAGCTGTGTGCTCCGTCGCCGCAAGCAGCGGTGCGTGTTGTGCGGGGCACCGATGCAGCGTCTTGCGTGCACCCTCCTCCTGCCCGTCTTCCGCTCCTCCGCGTGCGTCGGTGCGAAACGCGTCGGGGAATCGCACGCGCCCCTCCTGGACCCCATCCTCCGCGGTACGTACACGCCTCCTGGGTACTTGCGCGGCGACGATCGCTGATCGCGGGCAGATACGCGCGCGAAGGACGAGCGCCACTGCAGGAAGCGGTCGCGAATCCGTCGCAGGACCTGGATGGCACGCGTCAGCCGCTCAGCCTTGAACGAACAAAGAAACACGCACGTACTATCCTCCCGTCCCTGCGAACGTCCGCGCTCCGTGCTCCTCTTCCTCTTCCTCCTGCGTTACCCTCCCCCTTCCCCCTTCCCGATCCCCGTACTCCCAAATCTGGCGCAGCGCCCCCGTCGCGCACGCCGGGCGTCGTGGTCACATCGGGCAGGGGCGAACGCGAATCGTGCGTAGCGGACCGTCGCATCGCGGCGAGGCCGAGGGCAGGGGGATGCATGTGGGGGTGTTGAGCTGTGCGTGATGCGGCGTCCTCGCATCGTGCGCTTCGTGGGCGAGCAGGGGCGAGCGCGTTGCGGCCGAGGTCGCAATATGACTCGTCCCGGGTGTGTGAATGCTCGGCATCGGTGGCGAGCTGCAGTGTATATAATTATCCGTCCGCAGGCGGTTGGCGGGGATCTACAAGAAGAGCGTGTCAGCCTCCCACCCTCCCACCCTCGAGAAGGGGATACACGCCTACATAACGCCCCACCCCCATCCGCCCATCCATCCTCCTCTTCGTCTTCCGCGCCCGACTCCTCCGGATCCTGCAGTCGCAGTGGCGTCCTCCGCCGGCCCGTTGGTCCCACGAATCTCACGCGCACGCACACCCGCACCATCCACGCACAAATCCGCCGCAGCGCTCCGGACGCGACTCGTGCGCACGCCGGGCGTTGCATCGTATCGCGGCGGGCTGAGCGGGGGCGAGGTCATGCTCGTCGTCATCTTCGGGGTCCGTCGTATCGCGGGCGAGCGGGGGGCCGGGGGAAGCCCGAGGGCGAGCGCGTGGTGCGGGGGTGCCCGTACTCGTACTCGCTGTAGGCGCGTCCATCGCTGTACGTCGGTGGCGAGCGGCAGCGTGTGGGATTCTGCGTACGCAGGGTGGACATCTACAAGAAGTTAGCCTCCCACCCTCGAGCGAATGAGAGAAAGACGTACGCAAGGAGCCTCTCCATCCGCCCATCCCCCTCCACGCCTTCTTCCCCGAGGTCACCCCACTCCCCACCACTTGATTCCACGTAGTCGCACTTCCCCGCCCGGTCCTGCACACCCGGCCGTCATCGCTGCCGACGCCACTTGATTCGTGCTCGCAATTCTGCTGGTGCGCGTGCTGCGCGGGGTGCGTCGTATCGCGGGCGGCGGCTAGTGGGGATTGTGCTCGCGCTCGCATCGTAAAGTCCAGATCTTCGTACGCGCACGCCGCCGTGACAGTGTGTGAGCAGGCGGTGCACCGAGATCTACAAGAGCGCGTCAGGATCCCAGCCTCACGTCGGATGTAGGATGGAGATGAGCGTGCGGCCACGATAGAGGTGCTCGTGGATCGTAGCGGATCGGGGCGCGGCATACGCAAGCAGCGGGTAGATCTCGTACGCGAGGACGTGGATATCGTGAGCGGTGCAGTGGCGCGCAAGGGAGGCATCAATCTACACAGTCTACACGGTGGGTGTGGCAAGCACTGTATGCTGGGATGACGAGAATCGGCGGGGTATGGTCCGGCGTCCGTCAGCGTTGGCGCTGTCTCGACGAGGCGGAGGCGTCATGGGAGAACGGCGGGGCGCACGCAAGTCTGCGCAAGTTACAGTAGGTGATTTGACCAGCCAGGATCGAAAGCGGCAGGCTCATTCACGAGGGAAAGCGACGCGTCTTCATAATCTTCAATCGTCGTTGGTCGTGGTGGACCAATGAGGCAAGTGACGCGTCACCCATCAGTCACTGATGCGCTCGCTCCTCTTCTCTCTCCTCAATCTCCTGCTACTTAATGTATATGGCCTCAAACAGCGCACTCTCGTCTTCCATCCTAATAACTGCAGAAGCCAACGATTCTCTCCGCGGACCTCTGACGCGCCACTGTTCTCGACCTCACCGCGCGCAAGGAGTCTTTTGTTGCCGTAGCTCCAGTCCTTCCCGCCACTGTCTCATAAACTGCGCCCCAATTGCTAGTGCGGTTCAAACATGGACGGTCCGCGCCTGCGCTACATCAATTGGAACGAGACACCCACACGGAGTGGCAGTACCTGCAACACATGAAATAAATTGACACGTCGTACCAGCAGGGGTCCCGTTCGACTCGAGCTTGAGACCATAATCGAGTCTACTTGAGAGGTTTGTCCTCCGTGGCGCGTGCGCCTCCACCTCTCTTGTAAATTCAGCAGTCACAATCCACCCGCCTCCGGAAATCCGACTCCAATCTGACACAGCGCTCTTGGTCCTGCATTAATATTCTGGATTCTGCAGAACGTCGGTCGTGCTCGTTCTCTCCGCCATTTCCTGTGCTATAAATCAAGCTGCTTTCCGAGTCCACTTTCACTCAGACCTTCCTTGCATGCAAATCGTGACCCAATTCGACCCGTCGCTCTTGATTCCGCGTTCTCATATGTTCCAATGTTTTTGTCCTTTCGTTCCGGCTCGAATACCTCAGCCCCATGACTCCATGTACGCTTCAAATCGGAGTGCCATTTCCTTCCATCCCTGCGACTAGAACGTTTCAAACGCAGATCGGCCGTGGCGGTAAATCAAGAAAGAGTCGCCCATCTGCTCCGGGCTTGAACCATCACCCTACTGTTCAGCTCGGTTTGTGTCTCTCCGGGCTCTCCTCTCGAAAACTCTGTCCACTTGGAATGTAGGCCGTCTGCGGTCTGCGTCCGGCAAACCCCCGATCTCTCCATGAATTCAGCAACCATTACTTCCTTGCTACGGTTCAGCTGCGGAATGCGCTATATATATGAGGGTTAGCAGTCTCTGCCAGCAGGAGCTGCCCGTTCGACTCGGGCTTGAGCCATGTCCGGTTTCCAGCTCTTTTTTTCCTCCGCGGCGCGCGAACCTCCACCGCTCTCTGCACTCCCTGCCTGGGGAAATCATAATCCATCGTCCGATACATCGCCCGTGATTTTTTTGGCATTCTGCAATTCTTGGGTATTTGGACATGGTTTCTCTCCTTGACCTCTTGCTCCAATCAATTAAATGCTCACTCTTAGAACGGTTCAAAGACAGAATGGTCCGCGCCTGAGAAGGTTTATACGCGTTTACCGCGCCTAGTTAACAGGAGCCGCCCGTTCGATTCGGGCTTGAACGATTCGTGGCCTGCAAGGCAAGATTTTTTTTTGGTCCGCGGCGCGTCAACCTTCCACCGCTCTCCCTCGTAAATTCAGCCCACCTGGAATCAAAACGCTCTGCGGAGATCTCTATCCGCCGGCGATGCCTCCGTCCGCCTCATTCCATCCTCTGATAACCCTAGTTGGATGGAAACTGATATCTCAAACTTCAAACAGCACAAGCGTTCACACTCGAATAATCTCACCAGCAGCACTCACATTTCATGTTTCACATCCCGCGGAATGAGGCGAATTCAACGGCACTGATTGAACGTGGACTTTTAAGCTCCACCGTGATGGTAGCCTCAAATTTAGTCTCCCCGAGTCGCTAGGTTCCTCCACCATAGATTCATCTGCCACACGTACCTGGCAGGGCTCAAAGGTGGACCGGCTGGCACCTGCACTACTTATGCTTGTGATCAGCAGGAGTCGCCCGTTCGATTCGGGCTTGAACCATGTTCTGGGCTTTTACCGTCCCTTTTCCCCCCGCGGCTTGGACTTCTACCTATGCCTCTGACGCTTTTATACAGTATGGAATCTCGATCGATTATTTCACGCATCACTCCTTCTTTTGCATACGCGGCGAATAAGCGATCCCACGTTAAGGCGTGGCTGCGGCCTCATCGTTCTCCCTTTCCCCGACACAATATACCTCTAACCAAGCCGGGCACACAACAGCGCATGAACACGCGTGCACTCAATCCAGGCCCAGATCAATAACCCGAAGCGCAATGTGTTAGCATACATGCGTACTACTAGCTCCCCTAGTCCAAGGCGGAGCACCTGTTTCCGGATGGGAGGCGAACCTCTTCCCAGGCAGTTTAACCCTTACGATTGACCAGCGTAGAAATCCATGGCGGCTTCTCTCTGTCTCCAGGAACCTTGTTAACTGCACGAATCGAACTTCACAGGGTGGGAGTAAAACATTCTGTCCAACGCATGGCGCCGGTGGGAGTCGAACCCACGTTCTCCTCCGGAAACCCCACTAACTTGCTAATCCAAGGCGAGGATGATCCACCGCGATCCACGGCGCCCTTCTCTCCCTGCGAAATTCGCCAGTTTTTGCCAACTTGAAGATTCGTGTCCGTACCCGGCGTGGGTAGTGCGCTGCGTGTGGGGGATTCGTTGGCAGGGGGCGCGCGGAGAGCTACAGGAATGGCTATGCAGCGCGTCAGCGACCCAGTTACGAGTGAAGGAGAGGAGGTACATACACAACGACCCTCTCTGTGCGCCCGTTCCTCCTCTTTCCACTCCACCTTCTCCCCCGCCTTGCAATCCCCGTCCGCCCCTGGTCCAACGAATTTCACGCGCGCGCACACCGGCACTATCCCCAGCCAAATACGCTGCACCGCTCGACTCGTCGCGCCCTTGTCATATCACAGGCGGGCGGGTGCGTCCCTCGTATCGCGGGCGAAATACGTTAGTGGAAGCACCCGGGAGTTGATTGCACGGGACAGAGGGAAAGGCGGAGCGAAATGCAGGGCGAGGGGGAGGTAGGGAGGAAGAAGAATGGGCGAATGGTTTGAGGTCGACATATACGCAGGTGCACGCGCATCCAGCGACAGGATGGAATAGATGGGGCACGAAGGAAGGAGCCCATCTAATCGTCGGCACAGGACACCCGGATACGGCGCAAGTAGAATAAAATGGAAAGTGCACCGGCAGGCGGTAAGGAGCGCGTCCACAAGGCCGCGGAGCAGACGCTGCGCGCGGTAGGTTACATGGAATCAACCAATGGGATGGAATGCAATGAATAGGATGAGCTGGGATGCAATAGGCAAGGGACGAAAATCCCACTTGCTGAGGATTCCGGTACGGAGAACACTATGGGATATAGAGCAGGAGCAAGATGATACGCACGCACCTAATGCGGTACCAGCAATGGTCATGATCATCCTCTCCATTGCGGCCTCCGGCCCGCGGCGGCGTCGCTGTCCTTGAATAAATTAGGGTCAGCGGGGTTATTTAATGGGAGTGGAGATGAAACGAAGCGCAAAGTCGAGCAAGGATGAGCCCACAAGACCGCAGAAGACGGAACGAGTAGGATGAGAGATAGGCGGTAAAGAATGTAAGGAATGCCGGTACGATGATATTCGCAGTTGAGGGACAAATTCGACAGCATAACGAATAGGACGCAGCGAAGATTAAAAGCAAAAGGCTGGAGGGTATAAGCCGCAGCCTTGGATAACACGCTAACCGCCCCTTCCGAAAATATACTTGGAAGCGCGGATAGAAGTGCGGGCGAGGAAGATGAGGGAGGTGTAAAGCATCGCGCTGCTCGCCTGATACGAAACGTACCTTCACCCGAGATTGTGTCTCCTATGTTTCAGGTCGACTTTGAACGTGGTGTGTAGCTGTATTCAATTGAATTTTTGGTTATTAAATGTTTGATAGCTATGGCTTCCATCATACAGCTATGTTGCGTTTTCGTGGCCTGGCTAAGTCTACTCTGTGGAATCAGCTGTGAAAATGCGAACATTATCCTGCAGAGTTTGCATTTTATTGTCGCCACAACCATGCAGCTTCTTTGTGGTGCCTTTTAAGCTTCGGGAATTCCCGTTAATATTCCTGACTTTGAACTTCCGAGGGATATACGCACGATCTATTCTCAGACACAGGAACAAGTCATCATTGCTACTCCTTGTTGCCCCAAGTGCTTCAAGTCCTATGTCAAAAAATACAATGCCTGCCACCTGCACATGGAAGAGATCTCCAAAGGCTAAACCGTGTGGGGCGGTGCTATGGAGGCAACGCAAGACTAATGTTGCTGCGACTCCAAAGTCGAGTCGCCTGGGAGTCGAGTTGATCTAAGTCGCTCGACTCGACTCACCCGCCAAGTCGAGTCGAACCAGATCGACTAATAGTTTCGCCCTCCACACTGAGCCATCGTTGTATTCATACGCTGGGTATCATGTTGGTATTCAAATATTATGGGCCAATCCCAGTGTCCCAGTACCCCCTTTTATACATATTTCCCCCAGCCAAACTCTTCCCCACCACTGCTCAGTCTGGAGATATTATACACCCAAAAGACGCACATTTTGGCTGCTCCAGCCAAAAAACAGTGATATCCTGCGCTGAAGCCGCTTGAAATCGACTGCTTGCCCTTCGGCTTCGGGTCCCGCTGATATCCTAGGCTGATTCCTCCTATATACACCTCAATCCTCTCAAATTCCCCAGCTCAAGCACTCGATTATTAAACGCGTAGTGAACGCGTTTGTCGGGAGTCCAATAACCGTCCGATGCAATGATGGGCAATGTATGAACCCTCCCCTTTTGGCGCGATTAGCGGAGCCTGAAAATGGTCAAATCAGTGTCTTAGCCTTGTGCAACCTACCGAAAAAAGGTTCAGACATCAAAATTTTGAGATTCGGAATCCCCCAGTAAATGCCTCCATTTCGAGGCTTGATACGCATTTTATATCCAGTATTCCGTGCACCATGAACTCGGCACTTTCAAGTGCGTCGAAGATCTGTTGAGCACGCGTCGTGGCGCGTCGTGACAAGTCCACAGCGCCAAGAAAGCGCATCGCGGCGGATAAAATATTTTGTCATAAAATCTTTGTGCCTCGCTCACTCTCTCTTGCTCGCACGGCGCATCCCCGACGACTCCGATACCTCCTATATACGCCCGCAGCGCTGTTTCATGCACCGCCCACGAAGCAACGCCAATATCCCTGACGGCGCCGGTTTCGACCGCGCTCTTTCTCTGGCGTCAGCTTGTGCTTCCCGGCGCCTCCCGAGGCATCGCCGCTGGGAGCACGTATATACTCCGAAGATCAGATATGATTTTCTCAACAAGCTCTATATGTGTGCCCAATTTTCATTTTTTCTATGGGGGTGCCCCCCCCCAAAAGAAATAGAGGGGGACGGACCGCTTGTCAGTACTGCTGTCGCCTCTGCAGCTGTACATGCTCCATATAAAAGATTTATCGATTATCATAAAGCTCGTGGAGTCTCCCCCCCGAGTTGTGGAATCTCTCGTCATTCATTCATTCCATTACCATACTGTGCGAATTGATACCAATTTCAGCGGTTCATCTGATGACACGTTGAGCCAGCCCTTGTCGCTGATCAACTCAACTGGATGACAGTAGAACCTGGAGATTACAGTAAAGACAGGTGTATTTTTTTGGGCTGCTTGGACATGCAAGTCGTTGAAGAAGAAAGGGGTGCTCCGTAAGTGGACTGGGTGGGTGTCAAGGTCGTGCCGGGACAGCGCCGAGTCGTGGAGCAAATATATCCCCCGCGAGATCACGGAGGAA
Organism: Mycena rosella; assembly: GCA_029378255.1. Taxonomy (NCBI): domain Eukaryota; kingdom Fungi; phylum Basidiomycota; class Agaricomycetes; order Agaricales; family Mycenaceae; genus Mycena; species Mycena rosella. The sequence continues at coordinate 21,218 of JARKIE010000517.1, forward strand.
GATCTGGAAGTAGAAGACTCAGAGAGAATGGATAAAAGGAAAACTCAGCTCTGTTCTGAAGGAAACTCGAGGTATGCGCTGGTTCAGAGTCAAGATAGTGGATTCGTCGTCGTGGTACGGAGGAGAGGAATAACATTATGTAAGGACCGGCTAAGCGAAATGTGGGAATGGAACATGATGGAAGGTACGTAGAATGACCGTTGTAAACCCCGCGGCTAAGCCAAGTCCTCTGCACATGCACACACCGGGAGATGGGCAACGACGTATAGGGAGACACGCTGCCCCCCAACAGCGTCGACGTGGGTGCCCAGGCCAGGTCGAAGATCAATCCCCAGCCCAATCCGAATGGAGCAGCGCATTAGAAATGGCTGTCGCATCGAGATTGCTACGAGAATATACGTACAGGATCAGATAGCGAATGTGAATAAGGAGAGATGAAAATAAAATACTATGCAATCTTCACTTGAGGTTTCGCGCCAAAGTACGAGAGATCAGAAGGATGCGGCGAAATATATCTCGGTAGTGCAGAGGTGAGAATAATTGAGGTGCGGTCACAAATGGAATCTGAACAATAAGTAAAAGATAAAATGGGTTTGATGTTGGAATGTGTGCAAAAGACGTGTTGGAGAAGCAAATCGAAATATTGACGCGTTGTACTGGATTGTTTGGCTTGCACGTGCACTCGGCCCGAAGCCTGCAGGCGACGAGCGAGGCAAGTCGCGCTGCCACATCGTCACATTGCAAGAATTACCACCATCAGCAACTTTGCAGCAATTCGTATTCCGAGGTGAAGGGTCTGCCTGCGATTCGCGTCAGCGTGGATGCAGATTTGACCTGGAAGCAATCATACCGTAGCTATACCGAATCTGGGAGACCCGAGCGTCGAGCCCCCGCTCGATGAACGGGTCGACCTGCAATTGCACACCGCGAATGTGAATTTCGGACCATGCCTCTGCCGAGCTGTTTTGGTCCATAATCCCCAGCTCAAAATGCCGGAGGAGCCCGGCACACGCCCGATTGAACAGCATGTCGAATACCGGTGTGAAGAATTTTCGAGGACCGGTCTCCGTGATCTGCAGAGATTCCAGGGCAGGTACCACGTCTGCAGTTCGCAGAATCCCATATATGCGTTCGGGGTGGGCCATGGGCGACCTAACCGAGAGGCTAGCGAGAGTCGGTAGGAGCTGCAGGCAAGCGACCAAGGTCTCAAAGATCTCAGAGACCGAGGTCTGAGAGTACCTATCTTCCACACGGACAATGCCCAGATGTTGGAGCGTACAGGATGATCGTGCCAGGAACTGTGCAAGATGGTGGGGAGGTGATTTATTGGTAATGCTGATATCGAGGCGACGAAGATTGGGGAGGGTGAGGATGTCGAGGATCCACGAGGACTCGCCAACGCCGAGTGTTTCGATGCCTAAATTAGGGGGTAGCACCTGCATGTTTCGAGAGCCATCCAAATCGGGGACATGGAAATGGCGAAGCAGGGGGTATTCTTGTAGGATACGCCTGAATTCGTTGCATGAAATACGCGTGATTTCAAGGCGCTCTAAACGAGCACCGGGGATGGTGGCCAGGGATGAATCACGTAGGCAAATACCCCCGAAGACGCAGAGCTCTGTCAGCTCTGGCGGATTGCGAAAGGGTATTTGGGGCAACGAATCGTACGTGTGTGGTGAGTGCGAGAGGGACAGTTTCCGGAGCATGGGGAGCGGACCGAGGATCTGAAGTAGGCGACAAAACTCAGCCATTGTAGTATCCAGTTCCAGGATGTGGAGTTGCGGGGAAAATGCAACAATGAAGTGCAAGAGAGAGGAAGCCAATGAGGTCGCATGTTGTAACGTGAGACGCAGCGAGGAAAGGCCGGCGCGGGTAAACCACGGTCGAAAGAGTTCAGCAACGGCTCTGTCCATCGCGGTATCGGATCTGAATCTCCACGCATCGATGACGAGTGAGTTCCACAGACCCTGGGTAGATAGAGAAATTCGCCTAAAATGGGAGCAAACTTGGGCTAAAGACAGGGGCGCCGAACGTGGAGAAGGTCGGACGCGTCCGTCCGCTGGTAAGCAGAGAAGGAAAATCTGGGATGAGACCTCGTCTGGAATGGTAAGAATTGGGTACACTATCGCCTCGAGGTTTTTCTGGAGCTCTGCACGCTCCTGTCCAAGCACATCAATGTGTACCTGCAGATGGCTGATCTGGGCTTCCACCTGTGCAAGCCGGTCCCGTTCTGCACATCTGCGGGTGGAAATGTCATCTGTAGGTCCCCATGTGGTGCTAGAGAGAGAACCAAACAGCAGAAAACCACAAGTATCGCAGGCGACCATTCTCGAGTGTGGTGAGAAGAAGAGTGCTGAGATTTGCGATTGTTTCGATGATCCGTGAGACCCGGAGTGGAGCCAATTCGGTATGAGGTAATTGATCAAACATTCCCACGCGGGACCACACAGGGAGGATAACCAATTATTTACCAGCAAAACATGCGAAAAACATTGGGAACAGATTTACAATGCGCTCCATATTTTCGAGGCTACAGCATGCAAAATGTGTTCAAAATATGTTCTCCATAGCCAACATCATGCAGAAGATATCCAAGTCATGGGGAAATTATTTTGAAGATCTTTTGTATATTGAACCAGCAAACATTTAAAAGGCATTGTAAATAAGTTCTCAATGTTTTTTGGATGTTTTGCTGGTCAATAATTGGTTATCCGTCCTGTGCCACTTTCTTACGGCCATCATGTCCTAATCGGGTCAGCTGGCCTCTGACAGCAGGGTAGACCCGTCCCGTCGACGAAAACTAACGGCCGACCCGTTTAACGGACGGATTGGAGCCCTATGACCAGCATGTGCAGAACCACGCCTTCCTAAGAAGGGGCTTGTATCAAACTCACGAAAAGTGGGGATTTGTTCGGCGCGCCATTCTGCCACAAAAACGGGTCAAACCCTCGGGTCACGGAAGAATCTGAGATTATATCTTCGTAATAGCAATTCGAAGAAAATTACCTCTTTATATTTGTCTTTAACTGCCTGAGAGCTCTCGTACTCGGGCTTTGATGTAGGCATCTGAAAAATGCATTCCTCCGAAAGATTCATATACTACATTGTTTCCTGGTCTCTTAAAGAAGATTTGAAGTGACAGAATTGTTGGGAGGTTCATTAAAATGGTCGCAGATCTTGTTATCGTATGAATCAGTGCAGGAGCGAATTCTTTAGAGCTGGACGAAAGAGACCAGTTTGGGGCGTGATTTATCAGCACCCCGTCGCGTCTCTCCGCCCTTTACGCCCGCCTCCTATGTCGACTGGGACCCCAAGCACCCAGCAACTACCACCCACATCCCTTTTCGCCCGTTGCGCCGCATCGGCCACGCTCACCTACGACAACTGGACATCGTCACAAACCTGCACGCGCCACACGGCTTCAGGGCATAAAGGAGTGGAAAGTTTTGTTTGCAGAGCCCAGAGCACAGATTATCCATAAGCTCAAGCTGTCATATGTTCCTGAAGACTGGCAAGTCCACCTTGTCATCCGGATTTTTCGCGGCTTCGACTCCATATTTCTGGCTGGTACGGGGTATGGGACAAGCTCGATTTCGAGGCTGTTGCTGTTCTTGGAGGGAAAAAGAATGTAACCTTGGTTGTTTATCCATTGAAAGCCTACTCAGGAATCGCAAATTGGGAGCCATGATTACGAGGCGGATGCAATGAGCATGAGCACCACCAGTGACTTCCATCCCCTTCCCATTCTTGTATCACATATCCCCCCTTCTCATGCCCTTCCTCACGCCGTCCGTGAGCATTTACGAGCACCACCCATCAAGCACCTTCACCGACTCCTAGGGGGCACGGCTATCACTGGGGACACCTTAGTGCAACAATTGGTTCCCAGACCACCAGTGCTCCTACTGTTCTGAAGCTTTTTCCCATGGTGGATATGCCAACGTACAACTGCCCCAGTTACTTGAGGCCCCCGCACATGTCCCACACACAACGGGGGAAATCCGCCCCCAGGGGAGTCAATTCTCAGGGTCAAACCCGATCCGCTGACCCGACCCAGAGAAAATTGTCTCAAACACCGCTTGTCCATCACATTTTAGCAAAACCAACTAGCACATCCTTTCCCTAACCTAACTATCTCCACACGACCCACTTTCCAGCCAATGCCCCCCAAGATTTATACCCCAGCATGGACCCCAAACCTCCCCCCTCCCAAAAATGGCAATAAATTCTGGTGCCCCCTGCCCCGACCACCCTCCCCAGAATCCAATGACACATATATGCAACGATTGAAAGCCCTCAATCACAGCTATCTTCCCATATGAAAACTTTATTTTTCCGTCCAGTGTACACGCACCCACAATTATTTTTTGTTGGCCAAGGACCGGTTCCCACGCGCGCCATCAAACATCCCATCAAATCCCACGCTGCACATGATGTCACCACGACGTCCAAACTCTTCCCGCCCCTCTGCCCCCAGTTCCGGCTGCCGCCCCTCCGTGCCGAGGCACCATGTGCACTGCCCCCCACCCCCGGCCCCTCACCCGACATCTCCGCCCCTGCGGAATCTGACCCTGCCGCCCCTTCCACCCCTGCCACGTGTCGCGCCCGGCCCCCTCCCGCACCAACTGCCGCCCCCACCGATGTGCCGCACCCCTCGCCCCCACTGTGCTCGCCCCCCGCCCCCCCCCCTCAGACCAAATCCCGCCCCTTTCCGCCCCAGGAGATGCCCCCAGCACATGCATACGCGCCCTGCCGCCCCTGCGCTCAATCCCCGGCGCTGTGGTCCAACCCACCTCGCCCCCGACCCCAACTTTACATCGCGCTCTGCTCCGCCGCCCCGCCCTGCCGCTGCGTCCATGCGACGCGTTTGTTTGCGCATGGGTGCCGGCGCCCCCGCCGCTGCCGACGCCACATCCTTCCACGACTGCCACCACAGCAAGTTCCTCGTGGTCTACGGCGATTACGTTGCCGACGCCTGCCCTCCTCCCTCCACCACTGCGTCCACACGACACATTTGTTTGCGCGCATTGGCGGCACCCTCCGCCGCTGCCGACACCATCACTCCACGACCGCCACCACCACAGCAAGCTCCCGCCTCTACGGCGATTACGCTGCCGACGCCCGCCCTACTCCCTCCACTGCGTCTACCTGCCCCGCACCCTGCTCGCCTTTGCTGCTGCCGCCGCTGTGCTCATCGTCGCTGCCACGCCATGGCCGCTGTGCCATCCATGCCGCAGCCATCCCCATCCACTCAGCCGCTCTGCGCATCGCCCATGTAGAGATGGTAACATTGATGTAATGTGGCCTGTAGTTATAGGCAACTGCATTGCATTATCTGCAGTACTCTACAGTGCTGTAACGTACCCACAATGCAATGCAACAGGGAATGATGCCTTTCCCCAAATCCGGCGTCAAATTACCAATTAAATAAAATGGCAAAAGGCTGGATCAAACTCGAGACCTCCTGTTAACATGATTCGCAACCAGGTTTAGCATTAAACTTTTACACTAAGCAGCTGATAATAAAGCTGTTGGTGTTCCCACTTAGGATAGGGTCCCCTCCGGTGCCCTGACCCTAAGTGGGAACAGCTAATAGCCCTAGGTCCTCGAAATTGTATTGGCAATGCTTGGTATGTGTTTGGTGGTGTTCTCAAACCCTAACCAACCCTAACCAACCCTAACCTAACCTAACCATCAAATGCTTACAAATCACCTTCAATAGCATTCTACAATATACCTGGGGAACTAACCTTAACCAACCCTAACCTCTAACTCTAACTACTAACCAATAACTCTAACCTCTAGCCTGGTCCCTAAGGCGGGGCCCAGTGGGTGGGAAAACATGCTTATTATGTGTTTTGTGTATTGAGATTGTGTAGTCTATCCCTGTTTGAAAAGCTGTTCTTATCAGCTCTTTAGTCTAGTTGGTTTAATACTTATCTTATTAAATCAGCTGGGAACCAGACGGTTTTGTGTTCGAACCACCTTTTTGGCACCCTCTTATGTAGCTCAATGCTTCACGGAGGCATTGCATTGCAGGTATACATTACAGGGCTGTAAGTTACCGTGGAAAATGCAATGCAGTTGCTTGTAACTACAGGGTATAATGCAATATCACTGCTTTCCTTGGTGATCGCCCCCGGTGTCGTCTCCATCGGCGCTGCCCGCCGCGCCCATCGCCGCCGCCTGACCACTCACTTCGACCTGCCCCCGTGCCCTGCTCCTCCAAACCCCGCCCCCTCCGCCCCCGCTCTACACTACGCTGCCGCCCTATCGCAACTGCACTGTTGCTATCCCCTTGCCTAATCCCTTTTAGTCTCGCTCCAATGCCGCAGTGCTGAATAACCCATTTGTAGGTTCTCCCACCCGGATTTGCTGCCCGGTTGCGGCCAGGGGCCCACGTTGATTCGTCTTGGAGTAGAAACCACTGAACAGCGATTGTTAGGTGGAAGGAAACGAAGTACGCTCGCCTCCTTTTCTTGTGCATCGCACTGTTCCTTCCTAGCCATCTCATTCCTATCCCTTCTGCTCTTGGTACTCCCTTCCCTCCCTTATCTGGCCCATATATACTCATGCTTCGTCTATTCAGCATATCCGCCCTAGCCTTCAGCGGCGTTCATCGCACCGAGAACTCCTTCCTCCACGACATTACTCTGCGGCGGCGCGGCATGTACGATGCCTGTATGCTTCCGAGGACCACCCGCACCGCCGTGCGCGGCATCCCCGCACGCTCCAGCTCACCGCCGTCCGCTCCCTGCGTGACGCTGATGAGCCTCTCCCGCAAGAATCAGCGACTCAGCATCACTGGCACCCCTCTGCCGCACAGCGATGCCATCGAAAACGAAACGTCCCTCCACCCATGGGTACCGCTCCGCAGCCTGCAGTACGTCCTTCTTTCTTTCCGATCTCAAAGCTGCAGTGCTGAAATTCCCTTCCGTAGCCTTCCAGCCCGTCCGCCTGGGCCACGACGCTGTTGTTTGCCTTAGAGTAGAAGCCAATAAGCAGTAATGATCGGGTGGAAATAAGTACGTCCTGCCTTCCATGTTCTCGCGCATTGTGTGCCTCGCCTCGAGCGCCACCTTCCTTGCGGCTCATCAATCCTTCCACTTCTCTCAAACCCGTATCCCCTTCGGCCCGTATACGTCCGTCTTGTATTACATGATACGTCACTCTTTATTCTCTTTCAATTTTTTTTGTATAACTAAGCAGATTAAACAAGAATTGCGTTGCATTCGCGAGTCTTTCCAATAGAACTCCAAGGAAATCATTTCTCCTTACCTTAAGCTTTCAAATCCGAGCATGAGTATTCCTGTAGATCGCTTCACTCAACTGAGATATTCACTCTGCGCGCCTGCTCCCCGTCCGTGCGCCGCCGGGCCATCCGCCTAATACTCTCCACTCCGCCGCGGAATCTCTCCCCGCGCCCGTTCGTGCGTACGTGGTCTCCCTGGAGCAATGCATCATGCACTCCACCGCGTCCCCTCCGCACATACGCACACGTACGCGCACCAATACGTCCGCTCGCCGCTCGTACTCGTGCCGAATCTCGTAGCCATGCGGGTCATCAGCCGCGGCCCCTCCCTCGTCCTCTCCCGCCACCCGCATCCCGCTCCTCCCTCCGCTCGCCGGAACACCATCCTTCCCGTCGCCGCCCCGCTGTCCGCCGGGCACACCCGGATCGTCGGCTAGGAACTGGTGCTCCGTCGTCTTCGCACGTCCATCCCCGCGCTCCGCAGCTCTTCTGTCTCCCGCTCGTCGCAGCTCTCCACGGTGAGGACGCGGCGCACCACCGTCCAGGTCCCGGCGCGCGCTCCCCAGCTCCTCGTCCGTGCACCAGCGCATCCCCGTCTCGCCCCCAGCCTACCTTCCCCGTCCGTCCCCGTGCGCTCGTGCGCTCCTATCGTGCGCACACATCCCCTCCCGGACTCGCCCCATCAGCCCGCCGCCGCGAGTCGCGAGCGATGCGGCGTCCACGCGCACACGCGCACCAGCAGGTCTCGCGCAGACCCCCGCCTCTCCGCGCGCGCTGCCCCCCGCCGTCGTCGCGCGCCCCAGCCCCGCGTCCGCCCAGTTTCCAGCTGCGCCCCCATCGTCCGCGCGCATCACCAGCCCACCTCACCCGTCCGCTCCTGCGCCTTCGCGCACCGTACACACCCACCGCACACACATTACGGCCCCTACTCGCCACGTCAGCGCGCGGAATCGTAGCCGTCGTCGCCGCGAGCAGCGGTGCGCGGCTCGTCGTGTGCGGGGGCCGCCGTGATCGCGTCGTATGCGCGGCTCGTCGTGCGTGAGCGCGTGGAGGGCGAGGTCGGGGAGCTCGTTGCGGGCGAAGTCGGCACACGCGCAGCATAAGCGGGTGCGTGTCCGTCAGTGACGAGCTGCAGTGAGTGATTCGCCGTCCGCAGGGGGCTCGAAGATCTACAAGAGTATGTCAGCCTCCGAGAGGCGAGCGAAGGACAGACAGACAGACGCAATGGTCCTATCCCCCCGACCACGCTGGACGTCCGCGACTCCGGGCCCCAGTGCTCCTCCCGATCCCCAGTCCGTCCCGGTCCCCGGAATCTCGCCAGCAGCTCCGCTGCACCGCTCAAATCGGGCGCACCGCCCCCGCCCTCGACGCGATTCGTGCTCGCGGGCATCGGGCCCTCGTCATATCGCAGGCGAGCGCGAGCGCGGATGGTGCCCGGTGCTCCTGCTCGCGTTTAGACGCATCCGTGGCATCTCGGGCGAGGGTGCGTCGGGCGCATCGTGCGGGGTGGTACCATCGTAGTCGTTCCCGTTGTTGCTCGTGACTGCGTAGCGCACATCGTCTCCGTCATGCGCTCCCCTTCTCCATGGCAGGTCTTCCCCACCGCACCACGGACATCCGGAAGGACGGGCGAGCGAGCATGAGACGATAGACGACCTCGGCGCCATTCGCGTGCTCATCCCGCGCCCAAGCGACATCTGAAGTCGAGGGGGAGGCATGCATGGAGGATTCGAGGATCCAGGCGGGGGCGCGGGAAGCCGCGACTCCGGACGATGGGACGCGCGGGTGAAGCTGTAGGATGTAGGATGGAGATCTGTGCGGACTGCGCGACGATGTGGAGGTCTTGGGTAGAGGTCGCAGACACTATAGCTGCTCGTGCAGGATCGCGGCAGCGGCATGCGCCAGGAGCGCATGGATCCAGGACCTGGGGCGGACGTGTGCGGGGCGGCAGCATCGATGGCGTGAATGCGGGATGTCTCGGGGCGGATCGCAGAGGTTCGAAGACGGCGCAAGGAGTGTGTAAATTTACAGCATGATCAGGGACTCTCGCGCGGGTATGTGTGTGTGGCACGCACTGTATTCTGGCAGACTCGTATGCGCGATTGCGCACGTATCGCCGAAGCTGGGTGGTTGCGGTCAGCAAAATGCAGGGCCGGAGCGGGGACGGGGACATGCGTGACGCACATAGGTCGCGGGGCGGGTTCGAATGTCGCCGTGGAAAGGATGCTTGGAGGATGGTGCTCGATCGGCATGGGATGACGAGGGGCGGCGTAGGGGATTGCGGCGTCTGCAGGAAAACATGGGTCCAGCGTCCGTCAGCATTGACGCGCGCCTCGACGAGGCAAAAGCGTCTTAGAAGAACGGCGGGGCGCGCGCGAAGGAAGTTCAAGTAAGAGTGATGTGCTATGTACTAGTCAAGAGCACTAGCCAGCCGGACGAAAACCGGTGCATTAGGGTTATTCACGCGTGAATGGATGGCGCCTATTAGCTCGCCGAGGTGTCTTCACATCGTCCTTGGTCGCAGTTGGTCGCGGTCAAGTCGCAGCAAGTCGGTGGACGAATGAGGCAAGTCGGGTGACGTGTAAGCGAGGAACGAGCGTATTTACGTTTTAGCGTCTGTCTAGAGAGACTAGGTGACGTGTATAGTGATGGCAAAGTTCGGTTCGGTTCAGGTTCGGGCCCTTTTTCCCGAACCTTGAACCTGAACCTGCGTTCAAGTTCGGTTCAGCGTTCGAACGCGTTCGAACCTGTCGAACCTGAAAGTTTTTCCCAGGCCCAAAATGATCTACCTGGGGCTACAAAAAATACTATCAGTGGTCCGGTGCACTGGAGCTTCCGTCCCAGAACAACTGCAAGCTTATACGATGCCTACAGAGCAGCAATCTGAACAACTCCGTACTCAACAGATCATATGACAACACACCGGCTAAGTCCTGCGAGGGTAAAACCATGGTGAGGAGCCTTTGAAGTCATTCGGAAGGAGGATGTCGGATGATAGAGAGTATAACCAGTGAAATTATGTGCGAAATTCGGGAAAATAAGGCTCAACTGGGTTAAAACAGGGCCTTTGGGGTTCAATTGAGGTTCAGGTTCGAACGCGTTCGGAAAAAATCATAATAGCCTGAACCTTGAACCTGAACCTGGGGTTCGGTTCAGTTCGGTTCAGGTTCGAACCTATTTCCGAACCGAACCTTGCCATCACTAGACGTGTACATCAGTCACTGATGCGCTTCTCTCTCCCATCAATCTCCTGCTAATTTATGTGGCCTCAAACCCCAGAATCTCGGCTTCCATCCTAGTAACTGCATGGGTCACACGCTTCTCCCCGCGGACCCTCCGACGCACCACTCCTCTCGACCTCCGAGTCGCCTCGCGCAAAAAACTCTTTCCGCGCTTCCCATCCTTCATCCGACTTCCCGCCTCTCTCATAACCCTCGGCCAAAACTTCTGCTAGTACGGTTCAAACGCGGAATGGTCCGCACCTGCGCTACATATCGATTCTTATCTCTCGAGTGGCAGGACCCGCCCGTTCGACTCGGGTTTGAACCATCTCATCGTCTTCCAGGTCCGTTTTTTGGCTGCACCGAATCCAGATTAGAAATTGACCGAGTATCATAGAAAAAAAATTGAGTCTGACTGCGGGAGACAGAAGCAAGCCATCTCAGAACCCATGCTCCGATGCTGCTACCAAGACGGTCCAAACGTCGACCGGACTCGCCGCTTATCCATCTGCTCCTCATCTGACTTGCCGGAGTCGTGTTCTGGCCGCGACGGAACTGCACTATTCTCCGGCAAATCGAAAGTATCTGCTATGACGCTCCTGAATCTATATGCTGAATACTGCATTCGTTAATGAGGGCGGATATTCGAATCGCCTTTTCTCCGCGTCAGCGACCCCCACTCACCCTTCGATGCTGCTAAGTACTAGGATGATCAGAAGCCAACTAGCCGTTTATGTACCTGCTCTTTATCTGACTTACAACTCCTTTCTCAGTCTTTCTCTGGCCGCGACGAACCTGCACTGTTGTAACTCGCAAGTCTCAAGCTTTTATCTGCCTGGTCGCTCCTCGTTTTTGCAGGCTGCATCAAGTGCTGCGCGCTGCATTCTAGATCCTCACAACGTTGGGAACTCCTGTCTGCGAAAGCCCCCCCCACTCTCTCTTATGAGCCGATAGCTGCTTAGAATGGCTCAAAGGCGGACGCGCCGCCGCGCTTGCGAAATAAATAACTTAGATACGTCGTACCAGCAGAAGCTGCCCGGTCGACTCGGGCTTGGGCCATTGCGATATTTCAACTCATTTTGTTTCCCCTGCGGCGCATGAGCGTTGAACCTCCGCTTTTCCCTACACTCCCTGCCTATGGAGCTCATAATCTATCGTCCCACACACGGCTTTTGATTATGCAATCTGCAATTTCTTGTCGATCTTCGGACGTGGTCTCTCCCCCGAGGCAAGTCAACCTCGTGCTCCGATAAATCCTGTTCCCACCTTGCTATTAGAACGGTTCAAAGGCGGACGGGCTGCGTCTGCGCTAGATATTTGCGGCGAAACTGGGTTAGCGGGAGCTGGTTCGACTCGGGCTCGAACCACTTGATTAGAGGATGTGAGCCTTTTTACTAGCCTGGTGAGTCTGTATCTTGTGGTTAGGATTCTGGATCCCGATTCACACCAAGATTCCTAATCATCGGTTGTCGATTTGTCTGCGCGAGTCAACTACGCACTCTGACATGCCCCGCAATCACACTGAAGCTAATAAATAGTACGGTTCAAAGGCGGAGTGCGCTACCTACACGGTGCTGACTGATTCTAATAACAGCAGTTGACCATTCGAATCGGGTTTGAACCATAGTACTACTTGGGCTTTTCTTTCAATTTCTGGCCACACGCGAATTTAGCGCTCTCAAACGTGGATGGCGACCAAACTGCTGCCCTGTAGAATTCCCAACCTGACAACTCGGATCCAGTTCTTGATTATCGCCGCCGTTTTGGCTCCGCGCTCACTCAACTTGTCGCCACCTCTCCCCTAAACTATGTCCTCGAAGCTCCCTAGAACTGTTCAAAAGCGGACTGGACGCGCCTGCGCCGTGTAATTCTTCTGAATATGGACTAGTAGGAGCGGGCCCGTTCGATTCGGGCTTGAACCAAAGCCATTCGCACCGTGTGAGGGGGAATCTTTTATTTCTCCGCGGCGCGTCAACCAACTTCTACCACTCCCCCTCGCAAATTCAGCCCACCTGGAATCGAAACCGTCTGCGGAGATGCCAAAGCGCCGGCGACACCGCAGTCTGCCTCATCCCATCCTCTGCCGTCTTCAACGTAGACTCAGATCTCAAATTTCAAACAGCTCGCAGTGGAATGATCTCAACAGAGGCGCTCACCTCTCACTGTTTCACTTCTCCGGGCGACTTCGGCAGCACGATCGAACCTTGACTTCATCTAAGCTCCACACGCGATGGTTACCTCAAGTTTAGTCTCCTCGAGCCCCTAGCTTCCTCTACCATAAATTCATCTATTTCGCGTCCTCAGAACAGTTCACAGGCGGACTGTTTCGCACTTCCCCTAATTAGTACCGCACCAAACACTTATCAGCAAGAACCGCCCGTTCAATTCGGGGTTGAAGGATGTCGTTTTTGTTTCTTTTGGCCTTGAACGATGGATCTTGTGTGTTGGGCCTCATAGCTTTCCCTATGGCTCTTGACAACGGTTCAACTGCCGGAACATGAATCCAGCGAAGCAGGGACGGCCAATTGAACCATGTTCATATTATTCTCACCCTTTTCTCTAGAACCGACCTCTTCCACTGTCTCTCGCAAATCATAATGGGCGCACCTGGAACTCAAGGCCGCCTGTGTAAATTTCAAGTTACGAATTGGTCGTAATTTTCCATTCTGGCCTTGCGGAATCTGCGGTCGTACTCCTTAAGCGAGTCAACCCCTCGGTCATGAATAAATCAAGAACCTACCTTGCTCATAGTACGGTTCAAATTCTGGATGGCTGTGACTGCGTCACATGTGAACCTCGCACCAGCAGGAGTTGCCCGTCCGATTCGGGCGTGAACGATTCTGGATTTCTACCGTTCTTTTCCCCCCCGCGGCCCGGACTTCCACCTCTGAGACTTTTATACAGTATGGAATCTCACTCGGTTATTTCACACATCGCTCCTTTTCTACTGGGTATGCGGGGTCTCCGTGTGACCGTGTCTTCCAACCACTCCCACGTTAAAGCATCTGATCGCTCTCCCTTCCCTTGACGGATTCAATATACTTGCAACCAAACCGGACACACAACAGCCCATAAACCCGCGTGCACTCGTATTCACTCCAGGCCTAGATCAATAGCCCGAACCGCAACTTGTTGGTGTACATGCGTACTAATAGTTCCCAAAGTCCACGGCGGAGCACCTGTATTTGACAAGTTTGGAGAACCATGGCGGCTTCTATCTCTCTTCAGGAACCCTGTTAACTGCACGAATCAAACTCAACACAAATTCAACGGCCCAGATGGGTGGGAGTAAACCGGATGCTCACCTCTCTCCAGCGCATGGCGCCGGTGGGAGTCGAACCCATGTTCTCCTCCGGAAACGCTACCATCGTTTCCGAAGCGAGGATGATCCACCACAATCCACAGCGGCCTTCTATTCCCTGCGAAATTCGCTAACGTCGAGAACTATCAGCTGCTGCAGACTTTGCTGGCTCGAACAGGTGCCATAAAAATAAGGTGGATGAGCAAAATGGTAATTATTGCAACTGACTGGCAGGTTCAAAAATTAATGCTTGCCTAGCCGGTGGAAGTTGACCGGTGACCCCAGTTCTTCCTCCTAAACTTGAGAGTCTAGTCAGGTCCAGTCAGACGAAAAAAAAAAAAATTGTGTCAAGAGACATCTTCCTCCAGACGCCGATTTCAAAGTCAGGCAGTGAAACGATACACGCCCGGCGGCTTCACTCCTTTCACAGAAACTCCGAGACATGGGCGAGATTTAGAACGAATCGGAGACTGAAATTAAGAGAGGACCCCAAAATAATGAATAGATGATCAATCGCAGGACAGACACAAGGGGCAAACCGTCGATGGGGTCCAAATCCACCGCACTCCACCGCAATCCTGCGCTCGGCTCGTCGGCCCAAAATGCATCGCATCCGCTCCAGACAGACGGACGATTGTGTGCATCCATGATTATCGAGTACCGCGAGCCAACGCCGGAACGAGCATCCGCACGCGCACCCCGCACCCCCCGCTCCCACCCGTCGCCCGTCGCTGTACCCTTGGGCCTCTTAGAGATCCTGCTCGCGTCTCTGCCTATACCCACCGGTATACCACACTTGCAGCACGACCGCAATGATGCAGCATTGCATTCGACGTAGCGTCCTTTACTTCCTCGGGCGCCGCCCTTCATAATTCACTCAATAAACAGCCGTTTCTGTGACCGCACACACACTGGAAGGGAGGGTATTTGTCTTGAGAAGGATCCGGTGTGCAAGAATCAACGCATGAATTTACATCGCACAAAAACAATAGCAAGGGTACAGTATTACTAATAGCACACTTCCCACAGGCTCTCAACGCCCGGTGTATGGAGGTTGAACCAGGAAGGGGGGAAATCATCTTCATCATGGGTGCGGAAGAATCCTTCGGATCCAAAAATAAACTATCTCGCTGTTTTAAGACATATCTTGTATCCAGCCCCAGACCGGGCTTTCTATTAAAACAATTATTCCCGATATTCAAAGCGGCCCGGGTCGGTAAAGGGCGTAGTTCGACGGATTTCAGTAGTGGACGTCCGGTCTGGGGTCTTCTGGTTGGTCCACTTGAAAAACTCATCGTGGGACGCGAACCTCCGATTGACCCGCGTAACCATGTCCTCTTCTTCGTCGTAAAAAGAATAGTTCGCGCCGGCTGCAAAGAACCAACAGTCCTCCCAGCCTGCGTCCACAAACGCGAGCGGCTCGATTTTTTCTGGGATGTTGAAGCCGGCGTTGTACTTGGCCTCTATGTCGTTGTATTTGAACGAGAGGACGCCACACCAGTCTGCCCAGTCACAGGACAAGGGCGGCTTTACCAGCGGGCTTCTGTACCAGTCCTTGTGGATGGCTCCATTCCTGTCGGGAGGTAAGGGTGGACCCCCGTCTGGAAACTTCAAAAAATCAATTATTGGGGAGATAAGAATCGAATGGGAGTGGAGTTGACCTGCTCTTGCGTTGCACGCACTTCGGGGTGATTTTGTAGCATCTTCCCCCATGCCATGGGGTCGTGTTTCGAGGTGGGCGGTGACCTTTTGAAGGGGGTGCGAGGAACCCATGGACGCCCCACGCGTCTCAAAAGTGGGAAAGAGCGAAGCCGCAGGCGGGAGCACATCTGAATCATTTGCAAATCAGTCACATTCTCGGCTCTATAGATATGCCTTTAGACGGATCACGTGATACATTGATCGGCGAGATTGCAAATGCCCCTGTCCGTGACTTTTTTTAGCGTTCATGAGGCGCGTTCTATGCCCCGCCAGACCCAGTTATAGCTCAGGGACTGACCTGATATCACTCTGGACCGTGGTCAAAGTCATTTCAATACACTCAACTTGCCAGGAAATTTGGGAATTGGAAAGTCCGGCATCAGGTCCGGCGGCACAGCCGGCTGATTCGGCGGAGTTTAAAACAATTGATAGGGGCAGTCCCTCACAGGCCTCAGTGCTACGCCTCAGCCTCCCTCTCTATTTCATTTGCATCAAGTCCTGCACATTCCATAGATTCTCGCCCTCATCGAGATTGGTACAACTTGCCTGCCATAGTGCCGTAGCAACACATCAGAATACTTGTGATGTGATGCTGTTGCGGCCTCTTAGCGACGATTGGGCTACCACTGATGTCGCAAAGCCGTAGCACACTATGCTTCGGGGGCCAGACTCACCCTGGACTTGTGCGCATGCACGTCGTACGAATAGAGCTCGCCACTCAGAAAAGTGGCTTGCGAAGGAATTTGCAGTCCTATGCCGTCTTTTCAAGTTGGGCACGTGTAATTGTTGTGTTCAAGTAGAACGTGTATTAGCTGTTCTAACCACATTACTTTCGGCACAGAGCATTTTGGACGCGTCGCGGTTATTCCTGTAACCGACTAGGGAAACAGGTTTATCTCCCAAAATACTCGGCGGCTACCGGTTCCTACTATGGTTTCATGATGTCATAACTGTCCAGCAACCCGAGATCATCCGAGAGTCCGATCCAGACTCTTTCCTTTCCTGGAGGCCTGAAAAGCGCTATCCATTTCGTCTCTGATGGG
Organism: Mycena rosella; assembly: GCA_029378255.1. Lineage (NCBI taxonomy): Eukaryota > Fungi > Basidiomycota > Agaricomycetes > Agaricales > Mycenaceae > Mycena > Mycena rosella. The sequence continues at coordinate 37,736 of JARKIE010000517.1, forward strand.
AGCGGCATATGCCGACATCAACCATCATAGATGGGCCTGGACTATTTCCTTTTCTGGGGGCCTGAAAAGCCACGCGTCAACACATCAACTCTTCCTGTTGACGCGCTCACCAACACCGGCCGCGCGCGTCAATGGCACCGTCTCGGGGACGAAAATGGCAAACTTCAGAAGGACACGCGATAATTCGGCAGATCATGAAGAAGAAGATCCCGGAGTGGGAGGGAGGACTTCACGATTGGCAGGTTATTGTCGTCGCTTGGATCCTGGAGGCCCCGCGAAGCTCAAGCGAAGCCTTGTCCGTTTGATGGAAATCCAATCAATTTTGATGGCACCCCGATTTTGCTCGTACCGCTCGCCGCTTGAAACCACTACCATCCTTAATGTATAGAGGACCCCTGTACCTACCCGCCGATGTAATTTTTGTGCAAGGGCATCCTCTAGGAGAACCGAAAAATGGCTATTGATGGCAACATTTGATGGATTGATTGGATTTTCTAGGGCCTCGCCGAGGAAAAAAAAATACTAAATCACCCACCACGCCATGGGGTGGGCCACAGCAAGAGCTTTGAGTGTCGGACCATCTAGCAGCTACCTTCGCGCAACTTTCTGTATGTTCAGAAAAAACCCGGGGATCAAACTGACCCGGTAAAATTTAGTACGGAAAAGGACAACCCTTTGCGGAGGCTTCACGGGGCCTGATCCTGGATGGCGAAGATGCACTATGCGTCACCGCTACTGGAGACAGCAAGTCTGCTATCTTTTCTGTTCCGATGATTGTTCCCCTTGAGGTCGCACGGAATCCCACCGCATACCGTGGCTATGTCAGTCCGAAGAAGCCTGTCGGAATCGTGATCGTGCCCACAAAAGGTCTTTCTACCAACATTGTACGTGACTGCTGGTTTCTGGAATATAAATTAGCACAACCCCTTCCTTCAGGTGTACAAATGATTGCGCGTTCCTGCACTTGCGTATACCAGCGAGACTCTGACCGAAGCGCGCAAGTCTGGCCGGCAGAGATCGCAGAGTGTCGCTGGTCTATTATTTGTGTTGATCCAGAACACCTCACAGACAAGCAGTGGGAACACAACACCAATTCGCCGACGTTCCGAGAGAACATCGCCTTCGCGGGTGCGGATGAAGGACATCTGATACACGAGTGGGGCGCCGAATTTCGCCCGGCCTTCCACCACATTGGGCCCTTCCTTCGCGGCCGGCTACCACCTCATATTTCCATCTTCGCTCTCACCGCCACACTTCAGCTAGGTGCCATGACAAAATCTGTCTGCCGAAGTCTCGGTCTCCAGCCCAAGATGTTCCACCTTCTGCGCCGTTCGAACGAGCGTACCAACATCCAGTTCCTCATCACTCCACCCACGGTCTCGGCGGGGCCGAGTTCCCAGATCTTCTGCAGTACCTGAAAGACGGCCGCAAGACCATCATCTATTGCGCGACGATCGATTTATGCTGGCGTGTATTCATCTATCTTATTCGCTTCCTTCCCCCGGGCCCGCGGAGACTGAGACGTGTTCGGCTCTATCACGCTATGTGCTGGCCCGACGAGAATGAGGAGACCGTTGCGCTGATACGCGATGATCCCCTCTGCCAAATCATTGTCGCTACGGTCGCATTCGGCCAAGGTTTTAACGTTAAATCACTCTTGGACAGCATTCAGCTCGGAGTTCCGAAGACGGTTGCTCAAGCTTTGCAGCAGGGGGGCGCGTCGCTCGCAACCTGTTGACCACAGGACGTACGGTGATTCTTGCGCAATCCAGCGCGTACATTGCAGCCGAAAAGTACTTGGAGGCTAGTGAGTATTTTCTCGTGTCGCTTCCTGCTTTGAGCTGAACGAAAATCCGCAGGCCACCGCTCGAACCAGCCAAACACAAAGAAACCGAGCAAAAATCTAACAACTATGAACAGCGAAAAGGCGTTGATGCTCACGACAAATAATTGTTTAATCGCGTTTTTCAACAGGTTGTACGGTAACAATACTCCAGGCGCACTTTTGGACTGTATCACCTCCCTCGACGTTTTCCATGTTCTAATTGCCTCCCTCGCTTTATCGGCCCCTTATATTTCCCATTGCCGCCGGCCCAGCCTCGTTTGATTCCTTTCTCCGCGGCCTCCACAAGCACCTCACAGTCGTCGAGGGCTCCGGCGAAGCAGCAGAAGCTTACCAGGAAGATGCGTGCCGATGCCGAGTTACAGTTGCGCAAATTCAAGGACCGTGTTTATTCGCTCGAACGGGCCAACCAGAGCCACGGGTTTACGCCGGTGTCCGCTTATTTCAACAATCCCACCATCACCACCGTCCTCGATAACTTCCTGCAAATTTCCTCGCTGGAAAAACTCACCACGACGATACCCCGATGAAAATACCACTCGCGGCACGGGGCACCGCTTTTTGCACTTATCCAACACCTCCAGCGCGAGTTTGCTGCCACGTTTGAAGCTGCACGACTTGAACGTAACACAAAGAACTGTCTGCGTGCTAAATCGAAGCGTGCCGCTGCTTGGATGGAGGAAGGAGACGAGGAGGACATGCGGAGCGATAATGAGCAGTCGGAAGGCGAGGATGATGTCCCGCAAAAGCTGAATCATGACACCTTGACACTAAATTAATAGAGCAACTTATTGATCCTCGCTGGATATATCCTGCTCTCCTATTCGGGACCCAAGTCTAATTCAGTTCGCTTCTATTCCATTGACCCTTTCGCGCGGCTCTGGAGGAAGGGCCTCAATTCAGCGGACAGTAGAATCAAAGCTTTACCTCACGAGTAACAGAAGGCAATCAACCAAGTTTTTGCTGCCACATCACGTTTGTGACAAAAGTTTTGGAGTTCACGGACCAAATTTTGAGCAGAATCCGGGTGCAAAACCTACCAGAAGGACATCATGAGGAGTGTTTGTGAAAGGTATTGTATAAGGACAAATGATCGAAGCGCAAGCATACTATTAGAAACCACCTACCTGGCCACTTGCGCGCTAGATGGCCAGGGCTTGATAATTATGACTGAGCATAATCTACAAACAGAGTATGACCTCCAACGAATGTTCAGACCAAATTTCAGGCCGAATGTGATGGGTTAATCGAAAGCTACGGCATCGGCGATCGGGATCCGAAGCGTGGGGACATCAATGTCTTGCCATCGGACTGCTCGCCTCACTTGTCATCGCCATTTCTTCACCCTTTCTTCGTCAGTCCACGACCGTTGGGGCTTTTTCTGATCCCCTGAGGCTGTGCCTATGTCTTGAATGCTACTGGATGAAAATGGGCTGAAATACCTTCCTTAACGCACTCGGGAAAGCATGACTGCTTTATTGAGTCAGTCATCCTGGCCACCGTTGTGGTACACGATACCTCCCAGCTATCAGTCTGGAACCTTACATAGGACCATATACTATCCAATCCTCCATTCTGAGAGGTATTTCGAGATTTTATCCATTCACCTCTGATCGCTGTGCAGGCCATTATCTCAAATCACCCAATTTCGGTCTCGTCAATAGTCGGATTTTTTGGATGAGCTGCCAATATCTTGGAATGAAGTTAGACATTCAGGTACATCTCAATACCTCCCATTAAGTAGCCTGGATCTTAATTTGGCCCATCTCGGCTTTTTTGAGCCGCAGAACACTCGTTCATCTCACGGCGCCAATTTTGAGGGTTTTCCCTTACCATGTTGGATTGCCGATCAAAATAAACTCACTATGGACTCAAATCCTCGAATAATTTGATGCCGGCGTGCTCAAACTCTTCGTAGGACTAGCGTAACCCCGTGAATAAAATTCACGGCACCTTCTAGCCCATTTTTCCAATGCATGGTGCATTTCCAAGTGCACTTGTAGTGGTAAGGCACCCTAATTTTGCAAGTGTCTGGTGCTTGCTCCAAGTTCCAAGTGTATAGGGCTTTTCCAAGTGCACTCTGAGTTTTTCAATTGTCTGGTGTTCGTTCCAAGTTCCCTGTGGGATTTCTGCATACATGGTGCTTTGTCCAAGTGTCCTCTGCATTTTTTTTTTCAAAGTGTATGCATAGCTCCAAGGGTGTGGTGCTTATTCAAAGTGCAGTCTTTTTCTCACAAAGTATGGGGCATGTTCCAAGTGCCCCTTCCTCAAATACTGGCACTTACTCTAAGTGTTTTTTCTATAGGTTTGATGCTTGTTCCAGGGCATTTTCCGGGTGCGTCCGCATTCCGTTCCGACCGTGGAAAATCGGAGAAATGCTCCGCTTCCCGGATTCCGGATTGCCGCCGGGTGCCATGACCGTGGGATGGAACATCGCAGAATGTTCTTTATACCCCCACCTGATATTATAGTAGAGAAGATGCATGCATCCATTCGGATATAGTTTGGGTGGGACCGGCCCAAGGAGAGCACGAAGGTTGGGCATAATGCTTAAGTGGCCAGGTGCCTGGTCAAATATAGTATCTTGTGATGGAAGAACTCGATCCAATCAGAGGAATTGCGGACGGCGCTTCCGACGGAGCAGCTATCAAAGCAATGAGTAAGCATTACCCGACGCAGTCAGGTCAGCACCTCTCTTCAAACCTTCCAGCCACACACAGAGGGCCATGTCCACCGCACCCAAGCCCACAATAATCGTCATCCCCGGCTCCTTCTGCCCGCGCAACGCCTACGACCCCATCATCTCCGACCTCAAGTCGCACGGCTATCCCGTCCACGGCATGGAGCTCGAGACCGTCGGCAAACGCGACAAGGCGCCGGGCATGTACGACGACGCCGCTGCGGTCGCGAGCCTCGTGTCCGGGCTCACGGACAAGGGCAAGGACGTTGTCCTCGTCGCGCATTCGTACGGTGGGCTCGTGGCGTGCGAGGCGTCCAAGGGGCTCGCGAAGAGTGCGCGCGAGAAGGAGGGAAAAAAGGGCGGTATCGTGCGCATTGTGTTCGTGACGGCGGTGGTACCGACTGTGGGGCATAGCGTGAGCGATATAACGGGGAACGCAGTGCCGGTAGACTACGTCGGCCTCGAGGTGAGCAAAGTCGGGCTTGAATCGCCGTGTTCGGGAGGCTGATGAGCACGTTATTTTTGAAGGGCGAGTACCTGGTGATCACGGACGCCTCCAAGTGTGGGCATATCTCCTTCTCGGACCTGCCCCCGGAAGAAGCAGTCATCTGGGCAGCTAAATTGACACCCCACTCAGCGATTAGCTTCGCGCAGAAGTTGACGTATGCGGCGTACAAGGACATACCCGTGTCGTATCTGTTTTGCGAGGACGACAAGCTCGTAACCCCGGAGCAGCAGAACAAGATCATAGCCGGGCTGGAAAGCGAGATGGGAGGGAAGACCGTGGACCGGCATCCCGTCAAAGCTGGCCATGCAGTAAATGTGAGTCAGCCAAAGACTGTGGTGGACGTGGTCAGAAAGGCTCTGGGGGACGCGTAGGCAGCAGCTCTTTCAGAGAAGTCAGACGACTTGTATTACTGCATGTGATGTAAGTAGTACCGGGTCAAATCAAACTGATTGTCAAAAAAATCGCTACAATTAGGGCAGCTAGAAGAGATCTGAGTAGGCGCACCTCTTTAGAAATTAGTTTTGGATTTTACTATATTTGAAGTTCGGGGGTTTTTGAGTGTGTGGTAGCGCCTCGAATAAATTGTCTCCGAGACCGCGGATTGTGTAGTACCGGAGCAAGTGTCTGTTATCCTATTAAAACATGCATCCTCCACTTCGGAGCCACCCAAATTATTCATTAGGTATTGGAATGAGTGCTCAAAAAATTACAGGTCCCTTGGGCCACCGGTTGTGGAAGAATGAGAGAGAGAAGATCTAGGCACAGCCCAAAATGGCAATTTTGGATGGTGTCCGCCAGAAATCATCCGATTTATCCTCCGCAACTTGCTGTATTGTGCTAAAAATTTGGATCCGAGAGCCAGACGTACTACTCAAAAGATTGTATAACTCAGATTTCGCATGATCTTTCCTATTTTGGGGAAAAATGTGTTTGACCCGGTACCCATCTGACCTGTTGGTGCATCAAGTGCAGTGGCTTATATTATATTATTATTATTTTGTATTCCTGTAACCGATTTAAGGAAACAGGTCTATAACCGCTAATCGAATCCCCGATCATGACGGTAACTCCGGCCCGGGTTGCCACATCAAGTTTCATCTGACCGGCAAAGCCCGGGACCCTTGGTTGTAGGTAGGTAGGTAGGTAGCATTACACGGCACGGTCCGAATAACGAACACCGGTTCCCAGGGATTTTCCCGGTGTACAAGCAAGCATAATTACACCATTGCCTCTGGACTTCCCTCTTCCACCTAGACCAGCGCTCGCAGACCCCATAGGTTGCCCCATGCCCCGCGGTATGACCTAGGCAGCAGAGAAAAGTATGAATATGAACCTGGAATATGCAAAACGGTCAGTAAGTCAACTTGCACGATACACAGGTGTTGCGTAGAAAACCTCAAGGACATCATGCAAGTATTTTGCCATGAGTACAATTGTCGCGCGCTCATAAATTATGGCTTTGAGGAACTCAATGCTGGTGAGTTCAGCCATTTTTCCCTGCAAACTTGGTACGGTTAGCAATAACTTCTCCAGAAATGTATCACGCAGCATCAGGACCTCAGGATGTGCCTGACATTCCAATAGTGCGCGCTCTGGACTTTCCACCGTTATTTTGCAGAATTGACAGAAGCGCTGATGACGGGGTACAAGTTGCAGTGCATGATCGACGTACCGCAAATTTTTCAAGGCAAGTTGATGGGTAGACAGCATAATTGAAGTCAGAGCTTCACGATGCTCTTGTGTCTTGACCATAAACAAATAATGCCTCAGGAACAGAGTCTTTTGAGCGGCAGGTTTGTCCTTTTGTGGTTCGCGGCGGCCGTGCCGCAAGTACCGCTTATCCGACGAGTCAACTTCATGTTGCAGCCATTCTAGAGCCCTAGTTTCAATGGATTTTCGATAATCCTCGACACTCTTCTCTGTCGCGTTAGCGAGGTCCAATACGGGGCATTCAAACGGCAGTTTGCTCGCTGCAATTAAGACATCTCCTGCCCATGATTTTTTACCTGCGGCTGCGAGTTCAATAGAACTGTTCAAGCCGGCCCGAGCAAAGTGAGGGAGTTTTAATGATAGGAGATATTGCAGATAGACCAGCAAAATCATGAAGCGACGGACACGAAGTGGCATAATTCCGGTCTCAGTGAAGAGCGGTGCGAGCATGGATTGGGAGTGGACGTTTAACATTTGCCGGAGGAAGCTAACCTGAACTGCACGCAGTTCTTTGACGTGAACATCCTCACTGTCCGGAGAGACCTCGCACCCGTGGGGATAAGGTGACAATCCACGCGCGCCATGTAAAGGGTCTTAAGCTCCTTCGGTGTTAACCGGCCTGTGGAGTCCTCTATTCCCATAATCCTGTGCGCGCAATACCGCGCTGTGCTTGCTTTTGCTTTGTAATGATCCTCGAACATATTCCGGGTGTCTGTTCGAAATTGCATGCCTACATATCTCTCTTGAACTTTGATGGCCAGAGTGGTTTCTCCTAGCTTGAACATGAGGTTTTCAGGTGCGCGGCCATATACCATGACTATTGTTTTATCATGTTTATGTCGATGTCGGGTAAAGATGCGAAGAGTTTTTGTCTTTGGGGCTGCTTCGACAGCGGCAAGTAAAGCAACAAGATCAGCCTGTGCATTTGTAGGCTTTCCCCATACTCGGACACCTTGATTGAGGTTTGAATTGTCCGCGAAGAACACAGCGGATCCAACGGAGGCTGTGTGTTTCCCTGAATTTTTACATACGCCACAGATGCCGGCTAAGACAGGATTCGTGTCAAAGTACACTTGTCCAAATAACTGTAGAGTTTTCTTGGATTCGTCTTTCCCCGCTTCAATGGTTTGGATTAGGAGCCTATCGAACTCAGTTTTATTGGGAAGCACAACATCCTCTCGCTTTCTTTTTCTCCTCGCCACAGCAGAGTCACCAATGAAAGCAGGGTCAATTTGAAGTTCAAGAAGCAACGCAGCATGGTCACACCCTGGGATTCGTGGCTCTACCCCGAAGGCCTTAATTTTGGAAAGAGATCCTTCGAGCAGATTGCGTAGTCAAATAGTCTTGCGGGATCCTTGGAAGGAGGTAATTCGCCGCCGTTGGGTCCGAAGCGTTCAACTCCATTGAGAATCATCAGGTTGTAATCTGTGCATAACTTGAACAGAAATTTTCCACGAGTCGAAGGAGGTTTATCATCCATTGCCTTGCGCAAGGGGTCATGCACGGAAGGAGTCCGAGAACCTGTTCGCGCGTTGAGGTCACCCAAGATAAGAATCTGGAAAGCACCGGCATAGGCAACAGCAATCGATGAAGCGAGAGCAAGACAAGGATCACATTCAAGGTCCCCAGCCCAGTTCGTAGTTTCAGGGAGAATGTAGACATTATATATCACAATGTTACCAATTTGAAGTACCATAAAGTCGGGACCGGACAAGTCTTCTCGGAGCTTGGCGGGCACACGGCAGGTGTTTGAGATAGTCGCAAAACCACCCCACGACTTGCTCAGGTTCGCTTTGGGTCGACGGGTGCGTGATACGATGGAGTAGCCATCAGGGAGCGTGGCTGCATCGTAGATGAGTTTCTTGAAAGAAATTCAAGTCATACTTCATTAGTTCTGCGCACGTTTCGGGTAAGCTCATATGTACCAGAAAGTACCATATTGATCCCACATCAAAGTTTACCATGATCATGATAGTCGATATGTTGCTGGCTTGGATTTTATTGGAAATGCTAGGAGGTCTCCGGTTCGATTCCCCCAATCCGCATTTATTATAAATAACATTGTATTCTTTCAATATCTTAACCCAAGGTCGGACCTAAGTGAACCTCCCACCCTCGTACCAAAGCTCGTATTTTTTTCGAGTCACTGAACCACGGAAAAGGCACTGCCATGTAGTGCTTGCACATCCCCTGAGTACTCATAAACATCGCAAGTAGTGCTCTAATGCACTCGGTAGTAGTGCCCAAGGCACTCCATATAAGATGGTTTTTGATAAATTGGCACTTCCATGAGTGCTTTTAGGCGCTTCATGTCAATGTTTTCCAAGGGAAAAGCACTACATGTGAGTGCTTTTTGGTGCTCATATGAAGTGCTTTTAATTCCCACAGTGAGCCAACGGTCCGCGGGTAGACACGGCTGTCGGGACTTGCCGTTCGGCGATAATAAAAGCGGTGTCAGTGACGTAGTTTGGTGACGTGGCAAGCTTGCTGCGGGGGAGTCGCCTTCGACGGGCAGCAGTCGTCGTCATGCAGCAGTAGGTAGAAGGGCAGCAAGGACTGTGACCTGGGTCTTCTGTCTGCACAGGTAAGAATAACACCTAGCGAGAGCAGGGTGCAAGTGGAGTATGACCAGAGTCTGTGTCGACACCAGTGACCAAAGACAGCGAAAAACAGTGGAGTCGACGATTTCTCGATCCGACGCTCATCTCTAGAGCTGGTATAGGCTTCTAGAGGCACATCCTCGAGGGTTTTCGTAGATATCGAGGTCGTTCGACAGTTTTTTCGGTTCTTGATGGCGGTGGTAGAAGGAACAGTAGAATCCTGAAAAACCGCTTTCCTTTTCTCCGATCGTAGCGGCAACTCCCGAGACCCTCGGCCTAGACACTTCCCTTTTCTGATGCCTTGAAAACTGCTTTCCTTTTATCCGATCACAGCGGCAACTCCCGAGACCCTCGGCCTAGCCTAGAGTTTGCCTAGAGTTTGACTTTTTCGCTTACCACCGTCTCCAAAACTATTTTCCTCTCACTTAACTGCGGTGACTTCTGATATCTCGATATATATCAACAGCTTCAACAACTTCCCTCTCCACCTCTTCTCACTTCACCTAATAGATATTTGTACAACGAAGCGCACACCAATGCATCTCATTTCTGCTTTACTCTGTCAGAATTTGCAGTGATGTTCGTGCCACTGAGCAACAGTTAATGTAGAGGTTACAGGGGTGCCCGGAGGGCCTTATGAATGTGTATTGATGATTTTCTTTTGAAATAAATATGATCGATCGGCGTCGAATATAGTATGCGTGCCTAAGATGGCTGACTCATCTGAAACCTTTCGCCCCTGTCGATGTCCTCCCCATGAAAATCTTCATCCTACTTTGCCTGCTACTAATGGCTTCTTTGGAGGTGTTCTGTGCATGCAAGCGCGGCTTTCCCGACACCCGCATCCTCGGAATCCATCAGAACATATGCGAGGTTTTCATAGCTGTACGTGCTGAGAGCGATAGACGAGCCCTTGATGGCGAAAGTGCACTCGAGCGGATGCGGAGAAGGAAAAAGCAGAAAACAGACGCTCAGCCGCAGCCCGAACAATCCACAAGTGCCTTGGATAATTTATCTGAGGTGTGTTACGATTCTGCATCGAGTCGGACATATACTCATGCATTTCAGCCTCCGGACATTGAAATGTTGAAATAGGCCTGTCACACATCCTATCCGTGTTTGGGTTGCCCCTACAGCCATGAAGCTGTTTATCTACAGCATTGTCTACAGCCCTTAGACAGCCTCTGGATAGCCTTGTACACCTTTCCTGACTTGTGCTACAGCCCTTTACAGCTTTGTTTTGCCTTATATACGACTGATACTTCACCTGTAATATCATCTGTTTATCCCCCGTGTTTGCTGCGAAGTCCGTGTGACTGTAAACTTCCAACATGAAATGCCCTTTGAGCCGCAACCACTATCCCCAGAACCGGAGCCCGAGCGAGTCCCCACACCACCGCCCGCAGTAAACGCGAATGGGCGTCCAATACGTGCAAAAAGGAAGACATGGAAGCTTCTTCAGCAGCTCCCCGAGCCCGGCACCCCCAATTCCACCAGAGCCGAGTCCACCTGTCGAGGAACCGCGCCGGCACCGCCCGCCCGACCAAGTTGGGTGTGGGCGGAATCCGTACCACTGTCAACGCTTTCGGACTCTGGCGTGACTATCCTGCCGTTCCGACGTACAATCCGGACGAACTGCTCACTCTCGAGGAATTATCCGATATCCCCGGCGGTACTCGCTCCAATACTGCAACTCTCCTTCACAAATCACTCCATTCGAACCAGATAATCCGCAACCACCTTCCTCGCCCTCCATTGAAACAGAAACCACCAACCCGTGCCGCAGCCAGCGGCGCCTAGCCTGTTCAAAAATTGGAGCATCACAAACCTTTATGAGCTGGCAGTGGACTGGGTCGGGCAACGAAATCCATCGAGGAGATGGAAAAACTCGTCGATATCATCAAGGATCCCAAATTCTCCAAAGTTGATATCATGGAGTTCGATGTCAAACGGGAAACCGCCCGGCGTACGCGATGGCTGGAAATCCGCATCCGTAAATATTTCTGTTCCAGATGGATTGGCGCACGCCTCCGAGGCAGCAGCTCCCGTCTTCGCAGTCCCCGGTCTTTTTCTACCGCCCACTGGTCGAAGTCATCAAGTCTGCTGTACGCGAGGTTGGTGACCGGTGTTTTCACTACACCCCGTTTAAGCAATTCTGGACGTCTTCCCCGGGCAGCCGCCCCAACGCGTGTACGACGAAATCTATTCGTCGGATGCCATAGCCGCAGCACACACGGCTCTCCAAAACCAGCCACCAGAGCCCGGGTGTACACTGGAGCGTGTAGTTCTCAGCCTGATGTTCTGGTCGGATTCGACGCACCTTGCGAGCTTTGGCGATGCGTCCCTCTGGCCATGATACATGTTTTTTGGAAATCAGTCCAAGTGGCTTCGAGTTAAACCCCGGAGCAATTGTCTGTCATCACGTCGCGTACTTCCCAAAGATACGCGATTTTCTCTCTCTTCTGTTCGCGTTCCATTATTAATTATTTATTCCAGCTACCGGATGCCTTCCACGACTACTTTCAAGGCCTCACCGGTCACGCACCGTCTGCGGACGTCTTAACCCACTGCTGTCGCGAGCTAATGCATGCCATTTGGCTTCTCTTGTTAGACCGACGAGTTTTTGGAGGCTTACGAGCATGGAATTGTGATTGAGTGCGAAGACGGAGTCTTCCGCCGATTTTATCGCGCATTTTTACTTACTCGCGGATTATCCGAAAAGTGTGTCTACTTACGTTCATTTTCTTGCGACAATTCACTGAACCTTTCCCAGAGTTCTCCCTGGCGACAATCCGCAATCTCGGAAAGGCACCCTGTCCTCGCTGCTATCTGCCGAAAGAAGATTTCCCCGGTCTGGGAACTGTCCACGATGATAAGAAGCGGCAGACGTTGGCGCGCACAGATGCACACGTACAAGATGGAACAATAGCCCGGATACGAAAGTGGATTTACGAGACCGGCCGTAATGTCAAATCGACTACATTCGACTTTTTCCTGCTGGCACGGTCTTGGACTCCCACTTCTGTAAGTTCTGAATAATCCCCGGTATCACATTTCTTGACTTTTTGTAGAACGCGTTCTCGGATCGCTTGTCGCGTTTCGGATTCAACCCCTTCAAGATGCTCGTACCTGATTTTATGCATGAATTCGAGCTGGGGGTCTTCAAATCTTTCTTCATGCACCTGTTACGTATCTTGCACGCACATGGCGGTGATGCTATCCAGACTCTCAACAGCCGGTAAGCATCTCAATAATTTGATATGCTCAAAACTCTGATGCGAACCTTCGAAAGGTTTCGTTTGATCCCGACGTTTGGACGGTCCACCATCCGGCGTTTTACACTGAATACATCAGCTTTGAAGAAGATGGCGGCCTGGAACTACCAGAGTATACTACTGGTGCGTGATAACGAGCGGGGAGCCGGGCCTGGGGCTTAATTTTATGTTCTAGTGTTCGATTCCCGTTCTCGAAGGGTTACTTCCCGAGCCCTACAACACCGAGGTCCTCGATGTTTTGTTCATCCTCGCTGAATGGCATACGCTCGCCAAGCTTAAACTGCACACCGATGCAACTGTAGGCCTTCTACGGGCTACAACGACGGAATTGGGGCGATTGCTTCAAACACTCTAGAACTTGCTGCCCTTATTGGCGCACATCTAGGGCTGAAGCCGGGGAAGGACCTCAATCAGGCCGTTCTCCGTCATTTTTCCGACAGCCCGCCATCATTGCTGATTTTGGACAATCTGGAGAAAGTCTGGGAAACCATCAGAGCTACGTGCAGAAGTGGAAGAGTTTCTGTCCCTGCTTACAGACATAAACCATTTAGCACTGCTTGTAAGTGAGACCTAAATACTGATCTTCCTAAACTCAACATCCTCAGATCACAATACGGGGTGCAGAAAGGCCATCAAAAGTCCAGTGGAGTCGCCCTTTCTTGGCACCATTAGCGCCGCTGACACCAGAAGCTGCACGGAGAACCGTGATTGATATTGTCACAGTCAAGGCTTGCGTCCAACTCTACAAGAGAGTGGATTGGGAGGTGCAAGTGATCTCGAAAAGATGATCGAATAAAGACTAAAGAACTACAAGTGAATAGCTACTCTACTTATACTGTTTGTCGAACCGTGTGAACTTAAGTAGCTAAGTATATAATACAATGAGGTTACCAGGCAAATCGTGATCGGAGACGTCAAGTGTCAAGTGTCAATACTAAATATAGTTCATGGAAACGACTATTGTGTTCCGACTATTGTGTTCCGTTGCCGTGTGATCTTTAGCCAGCAAAGTCCTCCCACGTTATGCCATCGGCGTGAAGCGCTCGTGCAACCAGCGCTGGGGTCACGTGCTCATCGATCGGTGTTGGAGCGATTAGATTGGGGTCAAATCGTGACAGATATTGTGGACGAAAGGTTTTCTATGGAGGAAATTGACAAAGTCCTTGCTCTCGTGGATCACATGCCTCTGGCAATTGACCTCGTTGCACATCTGGTGAACTATGAAGGCCTCAATAGTGTATTGAACCGATGGGAGACGGAAAGCACCTCACTCCTCTCAGAGGGCCACGACAAGGGATTCAAACTTGGACTTGTCAATCTCACTGTCGCTGGAAAGCCCTCGAGTGACATCCCTGCCCCATGCCCGTCAGTTGTTTGTTGAGCCTCCTGTCAATCCTTCCGGATGGGCTCTCAAATGCTGACCTTGTCCCAAAGCAAGTGCCCCTTGATAATGTGCTTGCCTGCAAGCTACATTACTTCGAACTC
>JARKIE010000518.1:0-51646 GCA_029378255.1 Mycena rosella
AGACCCGCACGGTAGTCCTCTTCCCACTTTACCGCCAGTTTGAAGGTGGGGAAGCCGTAATTGAATCCATGAGGCACTCCAGGGTAACTGCCGACAGTTCAGAAAGAAACGAAGCCGAAGATAGAATCAGCGCACACCGAGATTTTGGTCTTGACACCAGCATCCTTGAGCAGGCGCTCGTAAAGCAGAGCCTCATCGCGGAGGGGATCCATCCCGCAGACTTGTATGACAGCGGGAACGAGGCCTTTGTGCGATGGGTAGAGAAGAGGGGAGACCTCCGCGTCTGTAGGGGATCCTCCCAGCTGACCTATTATGTTCAGGTGCATCAGAGGAACTCGAACGGAGGTCAGAGAACAGGCGCACGGAACAACCATTTTGCACTCTCCGCGGAGAGTTGGGGGGCGTCTTTGTTCTGTTCATACGATAGCAGCTCCCGCTTGTATCTGCAAAACAGTGAGGACATCGCTGATGCGACTGCTGCTCAAAGTGTACTTCTCCGGAACAGCGTTCGGGTGCAGGACGGCTGGGACTTGAAGGATCTGTCCAGTGAGCTCCCTGCCCTGGAAAACGGGTCGTCGCGCGCGCGATGTGCGATGACGGCCGACAAATGTCCCCCGCCGACAGGCCTGCGATGATAAACCCTTTTTTCAAGTCCGCGCTGAATAGGCTGGGAGATTCTGCCGCCTGGATTTCTGGTGAGCCGGTACTATTAATAGCTGCATTACTCACCCATTTGAGAGCAGAGTAGCAGTCGTTCAGGCTTGTCGGGTGCGGGTGCTCTGGGGCCAGCCTAAAGAAAACGGTGAGAGAAGCTCTGATACGATGTCCTCCGTACACGGACCGATACTCGACGTTCAGGATGGAAATTTGAAGTTCGACGCAGATAGCTCTCAGCTGGTAATCGTCCAATTCGATACTCCCGTTCGTCCATCCTAAGTTGGTTGATCAACCAAATGCACTGGCTCGGCAGCCACACGGTTTACCTCCACCATGGATCCACACCATGAGCGGATACGTCTTGTCGCCGACCGGGATAAGGTTCCTGACCAAAATCTTTACTCCATTCGCGACCTCGACCTGGTGGTCGACAACACGATAGTCCGAATCTAACACAGAGAATCAGTCAACGAGCGCGGCCTACGGCGGTATCGTCTACGGCGTATTTACCTGGGGGCAACCCCGGTGTATAAGACTTCTTCGACATCGCTATGACCTCGTCGAATCGCTTTCGTCGGGCCTCCACCTCGTATATCTGAGGTATCGCCATCATCTCTGCGACGTACGGCGCGAATTCCGGGTCCGGTTCAGATAGGTGCGAATATTCGGCCATTGGGACTGCTGTGAGCCAAGAAAGAAGTGGCTGCTGAGGGATGCCGTCCTAGATTTAAATAAGTTTGACCCAACGTAAATCACGGGGACTTGCGGCGAGTCGTTGCAAATGGCGTGCTGATAATTAGAAGACTTCATGGGAAGGATTGCTAATATGCCCGAGTCTCAGAACCACAAATTTAGATTGGACCGAACGATGAGCTCAGCTGCCGGCCGTTGTGAAACCCATGAAATGGACTGCCATTCTCACCGCAAAACTTTCTTCCGGAGCGCGGACTCCATCCACAACTTGGTGTACAACCGATGCGCAAACGCGATATGCGACGGGATGCTGCTGCCGTCACCCTTTCCCTCTCCCTGGAAGAACACGCTCTTCAGCCCAAACTCGGCGACCCCCTCCGCCTCGTTGACTACCGCGGTCATCTCGAACACCCCGTCGGACGCGCGCACGCCGCTGTTGCGTGGCGAGTCTCCGCTCCGCACGGCGATGCTGCTCGGCGTGCGTGAGATGACCTCGAAGTGGTCGGTTATCTGCGTGCCGACCGGGTACGTCGACGCTGCGAGCTCGGCCGGATCCCAGAGCTGGGCCGCAGTCTCTTGCGAGCGGTATTTGCGCGCGAGATAGCGGCGCTGAATCTCATAACCTATTGCACGTCTGAATTGTCGTATCGCGTGCGGACAAGCCAGACGAACCGAAACCACTCCAAACACCCGCGCAGAACGCTTCCACCAGCTTCCCGTCCTGCGTGAGCAACTCGGGCTTGATCTCCTTGAGCGGGACGCGGCGGATGCAGAGATCGTGGAGGATAGGGGTGTTCTGGTTGGGATTGAACTTTTTGAAGTGGCTTGAAGTCAAAATCGAGTCGTTTATGAGGGTGACGGGAACGAAGCGCGACTTGCGCGTAAGGAAGAGGAAGCTTCCGAAACCCGCCGCACTAGCTACAGACGTGAAAGCGAGGAATTTGCCTGCTACTTTGGCCATTGTCAAAGTAGATCTAGAGGAAGGCGCAGAACAGCGGGAACAAGCAACCCCAAATAGCCGACACAAACCCAACGCCCAGAGCCTAAAAAGGAGATTGGCGCGTCCGAAGATCCCTCTGTTGAACGTTGACCAAGGAGCAAACCCCAGAAGCAAATTTCCGAGTGACATGCAGAAAACAGACGAAAGACGAGCAGGTCCCAAATTTAATATTAATATGGCAGAATTTCAATCTGGACGACCTCCACCACCTCAGGTTTATCTGAACACGCTTTCTCCGGGCTGATTGCCCCTGCCTCCTTCCCACCATATTCATATACTTTCGATACGGATTAAACTCAAACAAGCCGGGAGGACGCGGAATGGACTCACTGAACGCAAGCTCCTCTAGCGTGCGGTGCGCCGTCTCCGGGAACGTAAAGTAAACGAACCCGATCTGGAACAGCAGGAAGAGGCAGTAACTGAAAAAATCATTCAGCCTTAGCCGGCTTCAAATTTGGTTAACCCACCTGAGGTAGTACTTCCATCCTTCCGCCCCGTGTCAATTGACTTTCGAACACGCTTTCTCGCTGGCACTCACCAGCATTGTTCAATCCAATGGGATTTATTATTTGACCCAAGAATACGGATGCACGGCTGAACCAGGTGTGTAGCACGAGACCCTTCGCGCGTACGCGAAATGGGAACAGCTCCATTAAATATGCTGTGGGTCCCGATCCATAAGAGGTATATACCGTAGGTTGCACTCACCATAAACAAGGGTACCGAAACCCATGGCACACGCCGGGGTGAATAGGAAGATGAACCTGCGCGGACATACATCGTCAGGGACAAACTTTGCGTAATGGAAGTACGCCAACACGAGAACAACCACGGCTGAAGTCGGACTCTCCGACTTCGTCCATTCGGAAGTCGCGACGGTCCAGCCAACCATAACGAGGAAGGTTAAGGTTGTGCCGATCTAGCGTCTGGTTGAAGTTGACTTTAAACCGAGTGGTTGAAAACTCACCAGGAACACAGTACGGCGTTTGAATCGCGGCATAGTCAGGGCGAGGATCGTGGCACAAAGCAGGCCCCAACAGCTGTGGACCAAGTTGATTCGGTTCTTTGTCGTATCGTCGTGTATCCCGACGCTGTCAAGTATACGAGGGAGGTAACTCCCGATCAAACCAGCCCCAGACCACTTCACTATCGTCAGACCCAAGCTCACTGAATGAAAATCGAGACATACCTGAACGGCAATGCCAAGGAACACCGCGAGCATAGCGCGTTTGCGCATGCCCGGCGTCGAAAACAGCTCGGACCAGCCCCGCCCGCCTGTTCGCGTCTCTTCGTCCAGCATTTTCTCTATATCTACGTACTGAGCCTTCACGAACGCCGACTGCGCGTCCCCTTCCGCGTGGCACTTTACCAAGATCGCATATGCCTCGGTACCGCGCCCCTTGGAGACGAGCCAACGCGGCGACTCGGGCACGAACAGAACGAACGCAAGCTGCACGATGCTCGGCGTCGCCTGGAGGACGGACGGGATGCGCCAGCCCCAGTCGCTTTGCATGCTGTATGTCCCCAGCGAGATTCCCGCGATGAGGATGGAGCCTGCATTTCATTTCCGCGAATTAGTGAGCAGTTAATTGGGGACATGCACAGACGAACCAACGCCGAAGAGCCGGTGAATAGACAGGTCATTACAGCGCGCTCTTTCGGGTGTGAAAGCTCTGGTACCTGCGAGTCAGAGAAGAACTCGAACCATGGTTGAGTTCAACACACCGCCGATGAGGAACGCGGACCCCACGATCGAGAAGGGTGCGCCGAATCCGAGAATGAAGCGCGCCGCGATGAACACATGCACTGAACCTGTCGTGTCGGCGGCGTATGGTTGGTAGAATCAGAATTAGACTGACGGTTCAGGGACGCTCCTTGAAGGATAGCGCCTATGAGCATAAGAGTGCATCCGAAGAAGATCTAGACTGAAATTGGGAACCATATAAAATGTAGAAAGGAAGTC
Source organism: Mycena rosella (assembly GCA_029378255.1). Classification (NCBI taxonomy): domain Eukaryota; kingdom Fungi; phylum Basidiomycota; class Agaricomycetes; order Agaricales; family Mycenaceae; genus Mycena; species Mycena rosella. The sequence goes on from JARKIE010000518.1 coordinate 4,314, forward strand.
CGAACAGATGCCCGGCGTCCGCGTCGGTCCACAATTATGGGGACGATCGCAAGAGAGAAAATCGCGCCAAGAGAATACATCGCGGTCATTAGGCCAATCAGACTGGGTCGCGGCGAATGGTAAACTGCGGGGAAGTCAGTCTAGGATAGCTACAACCAGCGAAACGCGTGCATGTCTCCCAGGAGCTGGTAGCCTGAAGCCCGTTCATTAAATTGGTGTCGAAGCTGTTATTGAATTAGTAATGGTTGAACAGCAGTGATATTTAAAGTAACCCACGCCGAAGTCATTTCAGCGCCGACACAGGCTGGCAGCAGGACCACGTAGAGCGAGCGCAAATTCGGCTTCTTGTACCACGGACGGTTGTCCATCGCAGCAAGCTCGCTGACGACGTTCGCGCCTGTCGGTGGGAGTGGGTTGGCGTGCATTGCAAGACGATCTTGGGATGTAAACAGCAGTATGTCCCCAGCATATATAGAGGCGAGTGGAGCAGACAGACATCGACCAGGAAATTCCTCCGCTTCCAGGTAGCCTAGAAGATTTTCATCTTGAATGGCAGAGCAGCGGGGGCGGTAGGAACCCATTCCAGTCGAGCGTGGCACCATTCCAGGGATTGTCGTTGGAGCAAGAACCAACGCCAGCGCGTCATCGGAAGCCAGCAACACCGGAAGGGGGCAAAAGTGCGCCTCACTCGTTATCGACGCGTCGGAGCATGCTCAAGGTTCCGCGAATCGGACCGCTGACGAAGGCGATATCAGTAAACATAGGAGGGAAGATAAATTATCTACAGCCAGAGCACATTTGATCGGGGCTATCCGGTTACTGCCAAGACGTCCTGGCCACCCGAGCTGAGAATGACAGTATCGACGTGGTTGCTCGAATTACTGCATGTGCGGCGCTGCTAGGTGAAGCACCCTGGTTATGGACATGAAAAATGAACCCCTTGCAAGAAACACCGTTTAACCGTTTGATACATATTTGCCTAGATGAAAAATACCATTGAGTTGTGGGACATTATTTTTCTGATAGGGTGTTATACCTTTGTATCTGCGAGAAAACGAAAGCGCACTACAAACTGATAACTTTCTGAACAGGAGAGTTGGATTTATTCAGCGCGATGGTGCTCTTGGGGCTCCAGCTAACTCTCCGGCCAGGAACGTAAAAATGGGGGTTTAAGATGAACCTACGATCGCAGCCCCATCAAGTTGCCCTAATCCCGATTGCCAGTTCCCGAAGGATATCAGATCAACCAATAGCATATACTGGACCCAGTCTAGCCTTTAGGGTGTTGGATTTCCTGACACCGGGCCTCTCAAACGGGCGAATCTCTAAATAACAAGGGGTCGTCAAAGAGAACTTCGGGCACAAAAAAACACTGGAACGCAGCCAGGCACGTTCTACAAATGTAGCGAGGTCTTCTGAGGGACGCACATTTTTATCAAATTCAACGACTGCTGCCTGGTTCGGGCAAGGCATTGAAATCGGATTGTTCAAGGGCTCGGTGCATTTTCTCTTGGATGCGTCGATGCGGGTCATGGGGCGAACAATCAACATGACAGCTTGGAATAGTGTGCATACTTTCGGGGCAAAATTGTACATACACCCAACGGTCCAAGTCAGCCAATACGAATCGAAGGTTAGTGGAAACATCCGCTGTGGCTCACGTCGGGAGTGATCACGACTTAAACCTGACTGAGGGACGATAAATCGAGTTGCAATAGATACTAAAGTCAAGGGCACGTACTAGGTTCCACGCATGCTCCGACGGATTTTAGCCAAGATAGAAGATGGCAGTCAATCCGATAACTCACATAATGATACAATGAATTCCATGGTTTGAAGATGACCCCCGCCCTCGCGAAAGTCCTCAGCAACCTGCCTCAGATCATGAGTAGCAGATCAACGTATGGTACATTTTTTGGACACAGCCTAGCCTTCTGGCATAGGATAGAAAGCCTCGAACGTTGCGTTATGCCCATCAAACAGGCGAATATTAGTAAACAGCCAGGGATTCATCCAAAGAACTCAGAACTGAAGCGGAACAAAGCTGAATTCAGCTCCCAATATTTTTTTTCTACAAATAGTTGCGGACAAGTTGAGGGAGCTTCATCCAAAGAGAAAGTCGGTTGTGCCAAGCGCCACTAATTTCTTCGGGTCCAATTCGGGCTTTCAAGTTTGACACCTGGTCCGTGCGAGGTATTGAAACAAAGTTGAAGGTCCGATTGTTGAAGGCTGAGGAGAGGTCTTCTTCGCTTTCATTCTAGTATCCAGGTTGATTGAACTGTTGACCAGTTGGGGCAGGTCATGGGGCACACTTGACAGCGAATATAAAAGTGCCGAGTTGGTTGGTTTCAAGGCACCGACGTTGGCACGTCACGTGAGTTGCCAGGCCCCCGGTCACCAGGGTTGAGCGCGGTCCGGGAGAGAGTACTATAAAACAACCTCCGAAAATTAATAGAGAGGAAATCAGCTCTCCCGGACTTGGTACGATCAATAGTAAATCGCATGGAGATTTTCCTTCGTAGTTACTGTGCCCCGAGACCGGAACCAGTGGCGGCGGTCACATGCGAGCTTCCAAATTGGGCCTGATGGCTTATCCCAGCTCCTTCAAGGGCGCGAAAGGAGTCTGAACCGCAAAATGAAAACTAAAATGTGTTTTAGTACATATGAAATGGGTCGTGGTAGCTCCAAATAATATTTGGAGCAGACCCAGTACTTCTGAAAGCAAATCAAGAGGTTTCGCAATAATTGCTTTCATCTCATCAAAAACACATGGGACATCAGAAAAAAATGCATCATAATCCATTTGAGAGCCAATGGAATAGATCTTCGCAGGCAAAATTATATACAGATGTGCTAATCGAGAGGAATGAGTGGAGAAGGATCGAACTGTCCCAAAACGGCAATCATGTGGCATCACGTGGGCTAATTGCGTACAAATAAGGCCTATCTTGGTTTGAAACACAGCAAAACACAGATCCAAACACCAAGTTTTCCGCCGTTCTTCCCAGGGCAAAAGCGGACTGCTCCCTGGTGACCGGGGGCCTGCTCTCCTGCACTACTAACCGCAGGCACTGCCACTTTGCCCCCTACTTTTCTCCCCGCCAAAACTTCGCTCGCTCAGCTAGCAGAGGAAATCCTCACAACAAATCACTCCTTCCTTATCACCCTTCCTTGTACTGTGTTAAGTGAGTCCTTTGTTCATTCCCCCCATTCTTGCGTCGAAATCACCTGCGATAAGCGTCCTCATCGTCGTCCACGATGTGCAGCGCACTGAGCGCGTTGGGGCTTATTTGTCCCGAGACGCGTCGGGCTCTCACCCTACCTCGAGCTCCCATGTCCTCCACCCTCCTTTTCGGCCCTCTTTGGGCCTCTTATTGCCCTCTTACGCCTTGAATGAATCTAATCCTCGCGTTTCGTCCCTAGATATGCCCAAGGAAGCCAAACCCAAAGTGAGTCTCTCAATACCATCATATCCTCTTCCATCGTCTTTTCCTGCCTTGAAACCCTCTTATCGCGCTCTCGGTCGTCCCCTGGGTCGTCTGCAATGCTCTTATCGCGAGGAGGTCGTCACGGCGAGGGGCGCATCAGGCCGTACTGCACCTGATGACTTCATGACCCCAAGTCTCTTCTCTTCCCCCCTCTCCCCCCCCCTCATTGCGTACGGCGTCCTGCCCAGCCCCTGCATGCGGGGCGGCTGCCACGTCACGCTGGACGATGTTTTGTGGAGCGGACCAATCCACTTTTTTCTCCCGATTCCCTTCACTCCACACATACTAACCTCTCCCCAGCGCAAGGCCGCCGAGAAGGTTGAAAAGGCCCCCCGTGGCAAGGGCAAGAAGGACCCGAACGCACCCAAGCGCGCGCTGTCCGCGTACATGTTCTTCTCCCAGGACTGGCGCGAGAGAATCAAGACGGAGAACCCCGAGGCCGGCTTCGGTGCGGCCCCCCTCCCTCCTTTTCTTCTGCCCCCGCTGACCCCCACCTCGTGCGCAGGCGAGGTCGGCAAGCTGCTCGGCGCCAAGTGGAAGGAGCTCGATGACGAGGAGAAGAAGCCGTACGTCGATCAGGCCGCGAAGGACAAGACGCGCGCGGAGGACGAGAAGAACGCGTACGAGGTGAGTTTGGGCGTCGGCCGCAGCAAGGAGGTGCCGCTGACGAAGACGCGCCGACAGAGCGGGAAGAAAAGTGCGCCGGCAAGCGGCGGCGAAGAGGACGATGAAGAGGATTAGTTCTTTCTCCTTTGCACGGTGTGGTGTCACTCCGACTCGACTCGCGGGCGGGCGCGCGATCTTATGTATTGCCGTATCGAACCCACTTTCGTTTTATTTTTTCTCGCTGCCGCCCGTATCGTATATCTCTACTCTCATTCCCTCTTGCTGCGTCGATACCTTGTACGAAACCTTCTATTGCGCGTATTATACTCAGTCTTATGTTGTGTGTCTAAATAACCCTTGCTCGATGTTGTATGCGGCCAGTCCTGTCGGAGTCGGATGTGGCAAGATCTGCGGTGGACCGGTGGACCGGCCCAGGGACGTAACTCTCTTGATGTGCTCTGATTTTCCGCCTGCCTTTAACGCTAATGCTCTGCGATGCCGGGCGTGTAGATCATCACGAAAACCCACCTATTCCCATATTCCACGACAGACTGGGTCCGGCTAGTCGCAGCGCGGGATCCAGAGCATTTTGTTGGGGGGCGTCTACCGTATCTGTTATTTTTTCAACGACTCAAATGAAGCGAGAGAAAGCTGAAGTTCCCCGGCGGCTCTGGATGCAAATTTCCGAGTCGTCCCTGAGCTTATTCCAGAATTATTGAGCTTCACATCAAACCCGGTGCGCCCAACAACGAACACAACTCCGCTGATGTCCACCGACTTTGAACCCACAATATCGCCAATGCTCTGCCAATGCCTGCGTAAGCCAGCAGCATGTAGAAGACAGTCAGAGGTAGAAGCGTCGAGCAGCATCCGTGCCTGCGGTGGATGGGCCGCACGACTTCTCCAGACGACGTCTTCGCGGTTGCGATCCTGCCGGGGATGGCAGAGCATTTTGCTCGCGATGCAACCTTTTGTTCCTGGGGCGTTTCCCGATGGTTTTCTAAATTCTGTCTTCTAGGACTCCTTTTAATATTCTCTTGAGGGCGTATGAGAAATCCCCGCGCTGGGGACAACGTACATAACTCTGGTGGTGTCCTCCGAATTTAACGACAATTGACCGCTAATGGTAAATGCTCTATAATGCCGCTCGTCTGCAGTATGAATAGTTACTTGGGGGTGCCACCGTCGGCGGCCTACTTCGGTTGCACCGAAGTGCAGCGACGCGGCTCAGCTCGTGGGATTCAGAGCATTTTGTCTCGCGTTCTACAAAAAAGAGGAGATATTTTTCGCCGAATAAGGGACATGATCCTCCGAGTATATACGAGAGTAGTGGGAGTGGGACTCGCACAATTAAGCGAGTCCCACTAATGATGGGCGGGCCGAAGCATCCATCAGTCCATCAATTATGCGGCATCATCGGCACTTTCACTGGGGAAGGCTCCCCCAGACTCCACCCCTTCGCTAGCGCTGCCTTTTCCGCTGGTGCGGAGCCCTTTTGCTGGTACGAGGCCTTCTTGCTGGCGCTGGCCATTTCCGCTGGGTGCGGAGCCTTTTATTATTATTTCATCGTGTTTTTGCGGCTAATTAAGAGTTTTTAATGAATATCTTACGCGGGGGAGACCCCCGCGGACCCCCCTTGCCGCTCGCCGCGGAGGCCCACTGCGTGGAGCTTTTCGCTCGCCGCTGGGCCCACTGCGTGGTGCTATCGCTCGCCGCGGGGCCCACTGCATGGTGCAGACAACTCGGCGGCGGCTTAAACTATGAGTGATCTATTGATGGCCGAATTACGCGAGTCCCACTATTGGTGTCGAGTCCCACTAACGAGCGTTAGCCGAGCTTAGCCGAAGATTAGCCGAGTCCCACTCCCACTAATCTCGTCGCCCCTCTGATCCTCCTGATGTCCTCCGACCTTGTCATGTTTTAATGCCGAGCGCTCCATCCGATTGATTACGGGGGCCGCAGCATATAGAGGCGGAACCAAGCTTTGCGTCAACGGATCCTATCGCACGCTGGCTGTTTAACAGTCTGGCTGCTTACGGGATGCCTACTTGAACCCATCGTCCGAACTTCTCCTCGCGGCTGCGGTCTGGCCCGCGGTTGAGAGCATTTTTCGAGATGTTAAGATTCATTTTCTGTGGAATGATTTTTTGTGAGAGGGTCGCAAGTTTCGGAAGATGGCGAAGAAATAAGAAAGCTACGCGGCCGAAGAAAGCCAAGAAATAATTGATCTGATGTTTGTGGTTCGGGTTCAAGTTCAAATTCGTGATGTGACTGCGCGTGACGTACTTCAAATTGAACCACCACCATCGGACACCAACTCTCACTCCAGGCCCAACGCAGAACTCCGAATCTCGAAAACAGCTATGTATCCCGGAGTCTCGAACAAGGGACAAAACACTGGTGATCTGGTTCGAAGATCATTCTAATCGATCAGATACCGCCACTGCTTATAGCTCGCGCTTTGATTTAGAGGATGTAGAGAGTGAACAGTGGCGCCATCTATCTCTTTTTTGGATTCTGCTCGGCCTTTGCCTTTCCTTTATTTTTCCTCCCTCATTGTCAATTTCAATTCACGTTGAACGACTCGGGGAGTCTACATTCCATCAATTTTCTTTTCCCTCTTTTGAACCGACGAATAATTCCAGTTGACCAGAACCAGTTCTCATCATTCAGCAGACATGCCCGAAGTTTCGGAAAAAGTTGTCGATTAAACGAAAAGACATGTACACAGTGAGCGACGAAACCGACCACCGGGGTTATAATTATACATCCTAATTCTTCGCGACGACTGTCTCATGGCTATTCGACTTGGAATACTAATCCGAGATGAGTTAGCGTTAAATCGAGCCAGGTATTAAAATCACACACATCATTGAATGGGCCATAACTTTCCGGAGCGCGCTTGTCGTCGTCCATCTCGTGCTGGCTCGGAGCTGCCTCGTCGACGTCATCGATGTGGACAATGGCCGTTCGATGTACGGCTAAAAAAGGAACTGTGAGTTATCTTGAATGTTGAGGAGTGAAGCGACGTACTGATACCATGCAAGGAGATGTCCGGCCCGCTGGGCGTGTTGTTGTTGCGCCCACTGCCGCTTTCGCCGCCGTCCTTCAAGTTCTGGCGGTTGTTCAAGTTGAACAGCATGGTCAGCGTGTAGAGGCGTCCCAGGGTAAAGCCGAAGCCGACACAGATGTTGCCGTTGGTATCGGTGAGGTAGGTGACAAGCACACAGATCGCGCTGGGCCCGGGGTACGTTAATACCTTGATGGATACGACGGCGAAGGACTTACATGGCTGTGGTGAAAGAACCGGTTTGGATTGTGTGGAAAATGAGGCGACGAATGAGTGATCTGGTTTCGCGGAAGGCAGTCGTAACAGAATGCAATTGAAACACCAATGCTGCCGCAACTAAACGCCCGTTAATGAAATAAAACGACGAAAAGAACCGGAGGAGACATACTAGTGATATCAGTTGCTGCGCTACTCACGAGCCAAAGGATCGCGGACTTTACGGCAACGTTTCGGTGGGAGTAGTCGGTCACGATAGAAAGTTGGGTCGCACACCATACCGATCCAACCATCTGTTTGTCTATAATCAGTGCTTGAAATAACGATGCAATTTTTACGACGCACAGCCGCGAACGACATGAGCACAAGAATGGCGCAAACGGCGCGGCTCTTCGTCAACTTGTAGTATCGGGATATCAAGAAATTTTGAACGATGAAACCGATGAGACCACTGTTCCAGAGGTCAGCGAGCTGATAGCGTAGATGGAATAAAATCCGACCTAGTGTAGATGTATATGGGGATCACCAAGTTCTGATAACCCAAGTACGACAAGTCTCCCCAGTGCAGAACACCGTACAAATAAATGCACGCCCATTCGGCAAAGGTACACGTCGTGTCGAGAAGTACCAGCGTGTAAATACAGAGCTTGACTGTCTTGGAATCGTTCGGAAAGCTCTTGCAATATTTGATGAGTTCCAGAATTTCAAGCATGTAAAGCATTGAATTGGCGAAGGTCCCAAGCATCAGAGCTCTGATTTTAGGAATGAGGGAATGGATCGGGAATAAGATGGCGTGTGTAACATACCCGATGACCTTGTTCAGCTGGTCGAGAGGCGCAGTTGGTGCCATTATGATGTATGAGCGAACGGAGAGTGAGAAGACGAGAGAAGTGCAACTTGATATCGACCAACGCTCACAGTTGCTTTTTAAGAACCAGCTCTCTTGAAGTATAGGAGAGGCTGGTGGAGAGGAGCAGGAGGATATATTACCAGTGTGGAGCAAGTTGAAAAACGCGATCGTAAATGCACGTGGCGAGGAATCCTACGCACCCCGGGCTCTACAGTTAATTGTGCCAATGCCAATAAATCATTAAGTTTTCGAGAAATGAGTGCCAGTGTGCGACGGGCATCCCGATAGTGCCACATCATCCTTGGAGCGCAAACATGATTCTAACGACCATCGGGATTTGATTGAGCAGTAACTGATCCCGCCGCTGGCCCCTGACGATCGTCTGAAATTTTGTGGTGCGCCAAGATTAGAAGCCTCCGAGTAGTCCGACAAACGGGCGCGACCTTTCTCCAGGGAATGTAGAAGTCGAGGAGACAAATCGGAGCTAACGCACCCCGGGCTAATTGTAGCAATCAAGCAACCATTTAATTGAGCTTCAATTTTTCGAGTGATGCCAGTAGTGCCACATCATCCTTGGAGCGCGAAACGTGATTCTACAACCAAGGTAGGTAGACATACTCCGGCGCGACTTGCAAGAAATATGTTGGGGTTTTCTTTAGATTCAGCACAGCAGCAGCTGGCCCCTGACGATCGCTGGAAAATTGGTGGTGCGCCAAGATTAGAAGCCTCCGATGCGGTTAAAATATACCTCCTCCTCCTCTTCCTCCTCCGAGCGATCGGCGCGCCGGACCTTTCCTTAGAGACAAATTAGCAGTATGACGTCTTTGTCCGTCCAGAAAATGTGTCGACGAACAAGGCCAAAGTAAAGAGGCCGCATTTCAATAAAGCAGGGGTCAGCAGGGGTCGCAGGAGCAGAAATAAATAAAAAAGTGAGTACTGAGCAGGATCCGTCTCGATCCGACGGAGTTTGTCCAGGCATTTCCGGCCGGTCAATCTCTGGCCTCGCGAAGCTGGTGGGGAGTATAAGGATTGAGTTCGGAGTCATCCTACGAAGACTACGGTTGGCACGACTAACGAGAAAATGCCACACGGCGGGTACAAGTTGGAAGCTGAGGCCGATTCATTTGGTCAGTGTAGGTGCGCGCGGTTCAGAATTGATTTTTAGAGTACCATCTAAGGCTCCAGTGTCCACTGTGCAGGCTCCAAGAGGAACATTTCCTTTTTCGGCTCTGGGCGTTGATCTGTCTCCGGCTCTTTGGACCGTCCCGTTTCTCTGGGTCTGTCGGAAGACGAGGAAGAAGTCAGCAAACAAAGCAGTAGAATACGCCCATCTTCTGGTGCATGGATGGTGGACTCGGATGTCCACAAATGGAAACTGTCAACTGCCAGGTCACCACCAACCGACGAACTTCGCGTGTGGGAATTGACCCACTACGAATTTATATTGGCTGCACCGCGTTAATGGCACCTCGTCATCGACGACTACCACTATGGTTTCGCACAGGACAGCCGCAAGCGCCTTAATATAGCCTTCGTCGACTGCTGTTGCATGTAACCCTCGATGACCAGTCTCCCATGGGGCTTGTACTACGCCTCCGACAACGCAGCCACTTCACTCCCTTTGCTCCATGTTCGCGCGACCGCCAGTATCAAAGAGCTTGCTGCATAAGTCAAGCTAACACACATCTACTCCAATGATACGGACGAGCCACTTGTCGCCACCTACTCGTTCCCGATTCCTGCGCGAGCTGCGGTCTGCAGTTTCGTCATGATCAAGCAGGACGGCACCAGGGTAGTCGGTCATGTCCAGGAAAAGGAGGAGACTAGAGACATCTACGGTTTGTCCGTGGTGCAGGGAAAGCAGGCCGCGTTGGTGGAACAGCAGACAGTTGATGGTGGGTCGTATTACTTATTCAGTCCCGGAGATGTTTGACCCGTTGGTCTAGTATTCCAAGTCATTGTGGGGAACATTCAGTCCCAAGAGCAGGTTAAGATCGAGCTCATATACGCGACTGTGCTCTCGGAAGATGAGGAGAGCGACTCAATTCGGTTTCACCTGCCAGTTCATGTCGGTGCGCGCTATGGCCAAGCTCCTGAAGACCATTCCTGGTTCTTCACGCTGCCTTCCGCAACTCATTCACCTTTCCTGGAGATTTTTGTGAACATAGAGGCAGCAGCAGCGATCGCTAAAATCGGCTGTCCGTCGCACAACGTCTCAACGGAGCTCGGACCCGATCCTGCCCTTCCCAACGCCCCGGACCTTCCATTCGCAAACTATGCCCGCATTTCCTTCTCCTCTGAATCGGCTCTCGACAAAGACTTTGTCTTGACTGTAAAATGCGCCGGTCTCGATGCCCCGCGGTGTGTAGCAGAGCTCCATCCCATCCACCCTACCGTCGCTCTGGCCCTCACTCTCGTGCCACGTTTCAGGCTGCCTGATCTTCCCCGTCCGGAGTTCATCTTCCTCGTTGACCGGAGCGGATCGATGAGTGGTCAGCGCCTCGAAGCAGCCAAGAATGCGCTCATCGTGATGCTCCGCTCCCTTCCCGCCAAGGACTCGCTGTTCCAGATCGCGTCCTTCGGCGACATTTGCACGTCGTTATGGGATGGCGGCAGCCGGGCGTATAACCAAGCGACGCTGGACGACGCGACGCAGCATGTGGATGGAATGCAGGCAGACTATGGGGGCACCAAGATACGCGAAGCGTTGGCGCATTGTTTCATGGCCCGCAAGACCGATAGGCCCACGAGCATCTTCCTTCTTACGGATGGGGCCGCGTGGGATGTCGACGGCGTCCTCAGCGAAGTCGTGGCCTCCGTAGCGAGCTGCACCCCACAGGCGCACCTCCGTGTCTCGGTCCTCGGCATCGGGGACTCGGCTTCGACCGCGATGTGCGAGGGGATCGCGCGTGTCGGCAACGGCACTTGTATGATGGTTGGACAGCAGGAGACGACGTTCACGGGCAAGATTGCCAGGATGCTGAAAGCGGCGCGCACACCCATGATCTCGGCTATTGGCGTCGATTGGGGTGTGCCAGTAGTCGAGAGTCACCCAACTTCGGACGACGATGATACATTCGTGATGGTATCTGACGAGGAAACTGACCACGATAAGGGAATGGAGAAAGGGAGAGGGAAAAAAACGAAGAAGACTATGCTCAATATTTTCGACGACGCCGTGGATCCCATTCAAATGGATGCTGAGCCTGTTCCTCCGCGTCCCCGAAGTTGTCTTGTCGCCTCCTCCTCCAGTGCAGCAGTCACCCTTCAAGATTCATACCCTCAGTCCAGGCATTCGTCTGAACGTGTGGGGCCATTCTACAAGGTACCTTCCAGGACAAACCTATACCCTGAACGAAGCTGAAACGAGCTTAACAGGCAAAACTATTCTCAAAACTGTAACGCTCTCTGGATTGACTGAGGACGGCTCGGAAATCAGACTCTCTGTTCCCGTCACCCTCAGCAATCTACCCAATGCCCCTGAATCTCCTCCGGTGATCCACGCCCTTGCTGCCAGAAATATAATACAGGATCTTGAAGACGGGCAGCACGCCATGGCCAGCTCCTTCCCAGACGACCCCGACCTCCTCGCGCGCACAGTGCGGGCGTTCGTTGTCCGTTTGGGAAAGCTCTACTCCATCGCATCTTCACAGACCTTGTTCGTCGCCGTTGACGAATCCGGTGCCAGTCAGCCGCGTGGCTTTGACTTCTTCTTTGGTCTGGTGCCTCCCCGACAAGGGTTCAGTCACTCGCTCAGCCAAGTCTCCGGACCCAGCCTTGAATCCGCATCCTCGGACGTCGCGGATGATTATCATTGTTGTGAGTAATGCTTTCACGGTTCTCACATCGCAAACACGTCTGACAATCGCTCAGACCCTGACGGCCTGAGGTGCCGCAAGGCACTCCGTGCTCCAATAACTCCGCCAGAATTTCATCTCCCAATCTACCCCATAAGCGAGCCATCGACAACGCTTGATTCGGGTATTGCCTACACCGTCGATGTTGCCGCCAAAGAGACGCAATGCCTTCGCCGCCGGTGTTTCACTTGTCACACGACAGAGCCTCCTTCATGGCGTCGTTCTACTGCCCATCCCGGGAAGATAGTATGCAACAAGTGTGGCTTATACGAGCGGACCATGTTCTACAGAAGACCGGCCGTCCGCGGAGCCAGACCATTTAGAAAACCCGCCGTTGCGGTTACATGTACACCAGCGAACAACACTCTCCACACGCTTGCGAGACTGCAATCGTTTGACGGCCGTTTCTCCCCTGCCGTTTTATCCATGCTCCGGCTCGACGTCTCTCTGGCCCGTGTTGTGCTGGCCGTTCCAGATGAAGTGCTTGCGTCCCTCCTTGCGATGGTGTTCCTCAGGACGAAGCTTGGACCTGACGTCGAGCGGGAGTCTTGGGAGGCTATGTATGAAAAGGCTCGCGTGTTTGTGGAAGGTGCGCTGCAAAGCCTGCCGACCTTCATGGGCGTCGATGAGTTGGAAGCCACAGCCATCGCTATGTTCGCATGATATCCCTATTCTTCCTTTCTCTAGTCTGTGAATTGTGCCCCGTATTTATGTAAAATTTATGTACATTTCCAAGCTTGTTTGCTTCCCGGTTTGAACTGCGTGTACGCCCTTCCTTTCATTTTTGCCATTGGCGTCCAACTTTGGAGCAAAAAGAAACACCCCTCCACGCGCCACTCGGACTGTGGATTGAGGTAGCTCAATCACCTCCACAAAACTTGGGAGCACATCTCGCTCCTGGCGTTGAATGAGCTCTGGACACTAACCATTCCCTCATTTTCTTGTGCCTTGCCTTGCTCCGCACTGTCCCGAGGCCATGATTTAGATTGACTGGGAGCTCGACGAGAATGTCCAACAGCTTGAAAAGCCCCTGATGGCGGCCGCGCTCGGCCGCGTCCTTTGGCTCGGACTAAACGCGCGTTTATGGCGACCCAGAGGACCGAGAGAAGAAGACCAAAGAAGGCTTGAAATCACAAGTACATTAGATACGCCAAAGATACGCGTTGAAGTTCCGCGTGATCCAAATTCCAAATTCCTGCCGACTCAGCTTTCACCATGAAGGCAATTACCGTCCTCCTCCCTTTGCTCTCCTTGTCCACCTCTTTCGCCTCTCCCACCGGAGAGCAGATTGTTCTTGGACTTGCCGAAACCAGCCGGGTTCCCGGCCTATCGTCTGGCGATGCATTGCACGCCGTGAACGAGTGGCTGGACGACGCAAAGAAGGCGATTTTGAAGGGGAAGAACAACTTGGAGAAATGGTACCACGATGGCAAGGAGTTCATCAAGCAGAACGAGCTTTTGTGTGAGCGCGGAATGCTTCTCGGCGGGGCCCAACTGACGCCCCTTAGACGAGCTCGTTTCCCATCCATCGTTTGACAAGTACCAGCTCAGGGTTACTGAGCCGGAGTTGTGTGATACTTCGGTCAAGCAGCATGCCGGATACCTTGATATTGCTGACGACAAGCATCTCTTCTTCTGGTGAGTGTTGGTCGCAGCTTCGGACATCGGAGATTGGCTTACCATGCGGGTGCAGGTTTTTTGAATCTCGGAGCTCGCCCTCCACGGACCCTCTAGTCCTCTGGCTCAATGGTGGCCCAGGTCGGTACCCGATCCTTCCGCGAGGAACTTGTCTGAAGTGGCGTATGCAGGCTGCTCGTCCTCCACCGGGCTCCTTTTCGAACTTGGCCCGTGTTCCATTGCCGACGAGGGCAAGAACACTACCTTCAACAAGCACAGCTGGACTTCCAGCGCGAACATGATCGTGAGTTCTCGACTGCGTTGACAACGAACCGTCTTGACAAGCGTATATATTGTAGTTCCTCGACCAGCCAGTCAATGTCGGCTTTTCCTATGCAGAAGACGGGACAACCGTGAACAACAGCCCCGTCGCCGGCAAGGACGTCTACGCCTTCCTCGAGCTGTTCCTCGCGCGGTTCCCCGAGTACTCCAAGAATCCGTTCCACATCTCGGGGGAAAGCTATGCTGGTACCACCTCCTTCCTAAGCGCTCTGATTGATCAATAACCGCTCCTACCCCTTCCGTCTGCAGGTACTTATCTGCCCCATATCGCCAGCTTCATCTGGGACGGCAACAAGCAGCTGGAGCTTGCGCCGACTCCTAGCCTCAAGAAGATCAATCTCGAGTCGGTCATCATCGGCAATGGGCTCACCGACCCGTGCGTGCATAACCTACAATCTTATGTCCATATATTAACCGGCCTCGCAGGTACACCCAGATGGGTTCGGTCGCGGACTACGCCTGCGAGGGCCCGTATCCGGTGTATTCCGACCCCCAGGGCCCTGAATGCGCTGCGCTACGGACCAAGGTGCCGAGCTGCCAGCGCCTCGTCAAATCGTGCTACTCCTACAACTCGCGCTTCACTTGTGTGCCCGCGGGCCTCTACTGCAACTCGCAGCTCTTCGGGCCCCTGATACGTGCGTTGCTCGTCATCCATTTCCCCCACCCCAAACTAACTGTCCCCAGAAACCGGGCTTAACCCATACGACGTCCGCATCCCATGCGACGCCGAGAAGAACGGCCAGCTGTAAGTGGTGCTCGCCATGGTATAAGCATATAGCACTTATCCTTACCCACAGTTGCTACGCTCAGATGGGCTGGATCGACAGCTGGATGAACGACCCCAAGGTCAAGGTCGCGCTCGGCGTGGATCCCGCCCGCACCTTCGCGAGCTGTAACATGGAGGTGAACCAGGCGTTTGCGCTCCAGGGCGACGGCATGCACAACAGCGCGGAGCTCCTCAGCGAGCTCATCAACGGAGGCGTGCGGCTGCTCATCTACGCCGGTAACGCCGGTGCGTCCTTCCTTTTCCTCCGCTCTGCTACCTGCCGTGCTGACCGCGCTGGGGTTGCAGACATGATGTGCAACTTCATGGGCAATGAGCGCTGGCTTGACGTCCTCGAGTCGTCATTCCAGAGCGAGTTCGTCGCTGCTAAGGCCATCCCGTGGGTCACCGCCAGCGACGGCAAGCTCGCGGGCTCCGTTAGGAGCGCAGGCGGGAACGGGTTCACGGCCGGGAACGTTACATTCGTTACCGTCTTCGAAGCCGGGTATGCCTTTTTTTCTTTTCTTTTTCCTTGCCACACCGCTCATGCTTGTTCTTCAGACACATGGTCCCGTACGACCAGCCTGAGGCTGCACTGGTAATTACTATTATTTTAGTATGTTCGGAGACTCACACATTCGTTTGCAGGATCTATTCAGTAGGTGGATCGCCAACACTCCCTTGTCGTTCGAGTAGATTTGCGGATACATGGTGGAATGAGGGATATATATCTCGAGATCGGAGTGTAACTGTAAAGATTTTAAATAATATCAGATCCGTCCGTTGGGCACATAAATTGTAACATCCCAACCGACGAGTACGTCGGCTTCCGTAAGTGCGCCAAGTAATCAATAGTTGCTGGCCTCGGCAGGAACAGGTATCAGTGGTTATGTTCCACAATTCATCCGGCATTCATATCGCGTCTTCGAGAACAAATAGGGGCACCTTCCCAATCCGGTAATTAGTGATATCCGGCAATGCCCGACGGTCGACCCGACTCATTTGACACGGAAAGAGATCGATGCAAAGAGACTCGTTAATGGAGGACAAGAGCAAGGAATGTAAAAACACAGCAAGTGGATAGGGCAGAATACATAATAGAATGAATGCCTCAGTCAAACGTAGAATAAACGCGCCCTCAGTCATACGCCTCCTCCGCGCTCCGGCGGACGAGTCGTCGGACCTTCTTCTTGTAGCCTTCAAGAGACGATGAGGATACTAGAAATGCGCGCGAGAGAGAAAGCGCACCCTCGGGATCCGTGCGTACCTCGATTGCGGCCTGGATGTTCGCGGGCGAGTCGATGTTGGGGGTGTCGGATGAGAGGAGGGAGATGACGCTGATGAGCTGCACACGATGATCGATTAGCGTTTGGCGAGCGATTAGTGGGGATCGGCGGGGGACGCACGATAGATTCGACGGTGTGGACGGGCATCCACCTCTCTCCGGCGTCCTCGTATCCGTACTGATCGTCCCCCGGCGCGTGCTACGGCGAGTCCGAGTCAATTAAGCGAAAGGGCTGCGGGCGGAGAGGGACTGACGAGGATGGAGACACAGACGACGCCGTCGGCGTAGACTGGATGGACGGATCAGATCAGTAAGACGCGCCACGCGTGCCGGAGATGGACAGGGACACACTGTTGGGATGCCACATCGGGGTTATAAAGCGCATCTTGGGCGGGAGAAGCGGGAATTCGGGCGGGAAAGTGAGCCGGGCCTTGAAGAATCCGCCTTCACTGTTTCCGGCATGCTATCAGGACAATGTAAAAAAAAATAGCATACGGAGACAATCGCACTAGAGAGTGTCGGGGGCCTTCCAAGGACATTAAGCTATCGAGTCGAGCAGGGCAAGAAATAGGAACAACAAACCCAATGACGAGGATCTCCCATTCGTACAGATTGTCGTCGTCGACGAGCCCTTTTCCGATGGCGTTAATCGCGAGGAAAGAGGAAGAGGGAGGGGACAAAGTTACCTGCGGAAAAGCCCTCGACTGGGCGTTTGGTGAGCTCTGTGAGCTGGCGGCGGAGCAATATGGTGTTTGAGGCGGGGCCGGGCGTCGAGGGTTTGGACATGGATACTAATTACGCGATTCACAAGTGATTGTGGTGGTCAAGAGCAAGTCCGTAAAACGGCCCGATGCAGCGCGACACGTGACGGATCCAATTCCTTCCCTGATCTTCTATGTCTTTTCTGCGCCACCTCTCGGCCCAGTCTCGTTGCCCTTTTGTCTCTTAGACGTCTGAGTGGCGGCGGCCATTTCCGCCTTTATCATACGTCTGTCGAATCATTAACTCTCGCTGAGCTCGGAGCTGAATTGTGCTTGAACTGTACCGTGAACTTGACTCGTTCCCATCTAATATGCGAGATCTTTGGAACGCGCCCTCAAATTTACATCCTCTGGCTCTGCCTACTTGTCCTTGTTTCAATTAGCTTGTGGTCCCGAACACTCGAGCCCGTTTAAAATTTAAATTGCTGGTAGCAAGCTTCTACCCCTGAAGATGTTCGTCCTCCTCGTGGAGCTAACTCGTCGTAACTTGCACTTTGCGTGAGGGGAATTGCTTCTTTTCTTAGCCGTTGAGGTCGAATGCCTAGCTCCGGTGTCTCTAAATCGCAAGTCGTTCACTCTTGAAAGTCCTTCCTTCAAGTCCACATAACGCCGATACTTGACTCCGGACTACTGAATCCGAAACATCCGATTCATTACAGCACTTTTCGCCTCGCTCAACCAGCTCTCATGCAGGCACACCGTTGCTTTCGGCCACCGCGGGAGGCGCCTTAGAACTTGCTTTGCTTTCGTTTTAGTTCTGAATCTATCCAGGATCCTCGGGACCTGGCCGACCTTACCTTAGACTTTAAATCCTCTGGCTATGTGTATACACTCGACCCCGTTTATAATTCAAATTTCTGGCAGCAAGCTCCTGCCCCTGAAAACGGGCGTTCGTCCTTTGTTCCTCTTCGGAGCTAGCTCGCGTTCTCTGAGGGGGGACTGCGTCCTTTTCGAGCCGCCGTGGTCGAATATCTACTCTGAATCGCAAGTCGTTCGAAAGTCCTCCAAGCGCGCCGAAATAATTATCCCGCCGCTGCTCTTGATTCCGATTATCCCCATGCCGAATCCGAAACATGCGATTGCTTGCACTGCACCGCGACCAAACTCTTAGGCACATTCGTTCCTTTCGGCCACCTTGGGAGGCCCTCAGAACTTACCTTGCTTTTTGGACCTGGTCCAAAGAGACCAGATTCGATTTAACCTTCTCTGATCCACCGATCTTTAATTTGCCGGAAATGAAACCGTCGAGGCAGCGTGTCGGCTAAGTAACCCAAATTCGTGCCCCCCGAAATACATTGATTTCAGTTTCAGATCCGCGGTCGGTGCAGATGGGTATAAGCTCAATATCAGATATATCGCTTTGACCGGCTGTCACTCCGCTTTTTAACGACCCGTACGCTAACCAGGCCCTGCGCCTGGATTACGCCTTACGGGGTGCGTCAAACGAACAAACACCGTCTTTAATGTGATTCAAATAAACCTTTGGGGTGATAGACGGCAGTGCGACGTGAGGTATGAGGCCTAGCCCGAGCCAAGGAACGGAATCAAAATCCAACTCACTCAATGGCTCGGGAGATTCTGTTTATACTTTTCATTATCCCAGTTTCAGATCCGCGATCAGCCCGTAGAAGCTCAATATCAAATATATCGCTTTGACCGGCTGCCACTTCGCTCTGCAGCCTCCGTACGCTGGGCTGCTCCTGGATTCTGCGGTGCTGGACCCAAAAAAACGCCGTTATTCAATGTGATTCAAACAAACGAACATTTGAGGCGGTAGACGGCAGGGCTGAGACGTGGTATGGGGCTAGCCCAGCAGTCGAGCCAAAGAACGGAATGTGAGCTCAATGGCTCCGGAGGTTCCGCTCTGCTCCACAAATCTAACTCTAACGATGGTAGGTTAAGCTCCGTGCGAGAAAAAGTACCAGTGCCTGTGCGACCTGCGGTGCTCCTGACATGCCGCGGGAGAAGGAAGAATAAAGTGTGAGCATCGGAACGCTACGCGGAACTCGGAGCAGCTCGAGAGGCAAATGCAGTATGCAATCGAGTCTAAGTATGTGGGGATCTCCTCGATTACGATGCTCACATTTACATTCACCGATCCTTATGTTCCCGATCACGTTGTACAGGTAATAGGTAAACGGGCGCGCCGCCCTATGGGATATAGCATATGTACATGTTGTTACATATTCGGCGGACACGGAAAGCTAGTTTGAACTTCGTCGCGCTTTTACGACGTGGGCGGACAGGTACTGCCCGGGAACTCGAACATGGAACATCCGAGCACCGCGCGTTAGTGCAGCTCACTGCCCTGGCCCTCGAGTTCCAGAACATAATTAGTGTCTTTACCTTCTCGTTGATCTGTAGGGGTTCTCCGGAGCGATCACACTGAACGCGCCCTCAGTTCCTGTGCTGTAATTTTCCGCCCTGGTCCTCGAGTTCCAGAACATAAACAGTGTCTTCGCCTTCTCGTTGTGGGATCTCTCTGGGAGATTGTCGGAGCGGTCACACCGGAAACCGGACGCGCCTTCGAGTTGGATCTCGGTCACCACACTGGTCGAGGCCAAGCTTTCATTTCGGTATGATCTACCCTACAGCTCGAGTTCCAGGACATAATGAGTGTCATTGAGCGCACTCCTGGAGATGCCTGCGACGTTCAAAATGTACACACATGCCTGCTGAGGCCCGTTTAGGGTTCCATGCGTAGTCGGGCCAGGCACATTCATTTTGGTAAGACATGTCTCCTTGAACTCGCGGTACGGGACATCGTAGTGCCTTTGGTGATAGTTAAGCTCCTGCAGGCCTAACGCCTCGGTGTCAAGTGACGATAGTAAAACGCCCGCAGATAAATGGATACACTTATGAGTTCTCTGATATACGCAGAAGCTAAATTTAGACGAATTCTGGCTGATCTTGATCGCGCCCGGGCGGCTAAGGCACGCGACCAATTGTGTACACGTGATCGCGTGAGGATTCACGTGCCAAAAATAAACGAGTGATTGCGGATGATGGCCGCTGATGGCCTAACTCCGAGGAAATAGGATGTGTCCCTTCACCTGTTTCTTCTCAGTGCTATATCTAACCTTCAAAAATCAGCCAAGGAGCTGAAGGATAACTTCCATTCCCTGGAAAATATTGGGAAATAGGGGTGATGATGATGATGGTGGTGATCATTATTAGGGTACTTTCTCCCGATTTTCGGGAGTACATATGAAGAGGGAGAAATATGGAATTGAAGGCCGTGTACTAGGGCTCCCAGGGGAAAACCTGCTCATTACATATATATGCACTGCCTCTTCCATTTGACCTACAAGTAGCTAAATAATTCTTGCCTTTCAACATATCCGAGATGCCCGAGGATACTCGAATAAGGCCTGGGGCCACCACGTTCAATGTTGATCCGGTTCGTCATACATGTAATCGGTCATTTCTCCCCATATTTCTGGAAGGTCTACCCGGCGGGGCAGGCACAGTTCAAAGACACTGATTTTCTGGCAGATGCAGTTCACCATCATTAGGAGGTGTGTTTGGGGCTTTTAAATTGTAATAGATGTGATACATTGCATATTCCGCCGAGACGTCCCCAGAAAATCAAACTGTGGATTCAACACGGTTAGTACTTGAAGGATGGATGGCAAGAATGAACCCCGCTTCAAGTTGAATTTGACCACGGTCCATGAAAATCTGTGTATAGAGAGCTCCGCTTGAACCATCCGACGAAGCTCGAGCGTATTCAACTAGCTTCATGTATACATTTCGATGGCACTAGTCAACATCAGGAAATTTAGGAGTTAGAGACGGTAAAATCCTCTGTTTTGACTTTTCCGCACTACATACAGGTGATTTCTCTGCCTTATATTTTGGCAAGGTGATATTTTTCGTAAATATAGTGGTCTTAACCCCCAGTTGAACATGCCTCCATGCCACTTGAAACGAAAAACCGTTCATCTTTATCTTCCCCAAATCCGGCACAATCACGGCCATCACTCGCCAGTTGATTCCATCATTTCCATACTAAGCGTCTCAAAAAGCTGACTCGTCCTCCACCGCGAAGTAGGCGCCAACTGGCCTCTCGAGCAGCACTGTGAGCTCGGATGGACCTTCCAGACGATGAAAGCGAGTGGAATCAAATCACCGGCGCAAACTGGCACGGTCTCGGGCTCACCGACCCAATAAAGAACGTCGAGGTTCGCCGACATACGACCCGCTGGAGTCTCGATAGCTCAATATCAATATTTGCAGGACAAATGGCTCCTGCTTCCTGCGTTCTTGAAAGTAAAAGGGCTCGTTAAGCAGCACATCGATTCGTTCAACTATTTTGTCGAGACGGACATTAAGAACATCGTCAAGGCCAACAACAAGGTCACGTCCGACGTCGACCCCCGCTTCTGGCTCAAGTACACCGACATCAATGTCGGTTTTCCCGACAGGAACGAGCCCGAGGCGATCGACAAGAAGGTGACGCCGCACGAGTGCCGCCTGCGCGATATCACGTATAGCGCTCCGATTGTGGTGACGATACACTATACGAGGGGGAAAAATATCGTACAGCGAAATGTGAACGTTGGGCGGCTGCCTATCATGTTGCGGAGCAGCAAGTGCGTGCTGACCGGGCGGAGCGAGGCGCAACTGGCGCGCATGACAGAGTGTCCGCTGGATCCGGGCGGGTATTTCGTCGTGAAGGGCACGGAAAAGGTGATTCTCGTGCAGGAGCAGCTGAGCAAGAATCGTATTATCGTCGAGTTGGACTCGGTCAAAGGGATCGTGCAGGCGTCATGTACATCGTGCGTCGCACAAGTCTTTTTAAAATGTTTTTTATTAAATCATTCCTTCAGCTCAACGCACGGCGGTCTGAAATCCAAAACATACGTTGCAACCAAGAAGGGGAAGATCTACCTGCGGCACAACTGCGTGCACGAGGACATCCCGATCGTCATCGCGCTCAAGGCGCTGGGGATCCAGTCCGATAAGGAGATCCTCCTTCTCACCGCGGGCACGACAGAGTCGTACAAGAACGCATTTGCTACGAACCTCGAGGAAGCTGCGAAGCTCGGTGTGTTCACGCGTCAGCAGGCGCTCGAGTACATCGGCTCGCGCGTCAAGGTGAACCGGCGAGTGATGGGCCCCCGGCGGCCGGCTTGGGAGGAGGCGCTCGAGGCGCTCGCGACGATCGTGCTCGCGCATGTGCCGGTGGACGTCCTCGACTTCCGGCCCAAGGCCATTTTCGTCGCGACGATGACCCGGCGGGTGCTCATGTGCATGGAGGACGAGAAGATGGTCGATGATCGCGACTACGTCGGGAACAAGCGGCTAGAACTGTGTGCATCTTTCCTTACGATCCTCCTTCTTTCCTGACCCACCGCAGTGCCGGCCAGCTCCTCGCGTTGCTATTCGAAGACCTCTTCAAGACATACAACGCGAACCTCAAATCCGCGATCGACAAGGTCCTCAAAAAGCAGTCGCGCACGAACGAGTTCGACGCGTTCAACACCATGCAGTTCCAGGGCGACCACCTTACCGCGGGCTTCACACGCGCCATCTCGACGGGCAACTGGTCGCTGAAGCGATTCAAGATGGAGCGCGCGGGCGTGACGCACGTGCTGAGCCGCCTGAGCTTCATCTCCGCGCTCGGGATGATGACGCGCATCTCGTCGCAGTTCGAGAAGACGCGCAAAGTGAGCGGGCCGCGCGCGCTGCAGCCGAGTCAGTGGGGAATGCTGTGCCCGAGCGACACGCCCGAGGGCGAGGCATGCGGGCTCGTCAAGAACCTCGCGCTCATGACGCACATCACCACCGACGTGGAGGAGGGGCCGATTGTGCGCCTCGCGTTCATGCTCGGTGTCGAAGGTGCGCGCACCGCTGTAGCGCAAATATACTGCTGATTTGGAGGCAGACATCAGCCTGGCGACGGGGACGGAGATTTACGGCCCGCACACCTTCGTGGTGAACGTGAACGGGACGATCATCGGGCTGACGCGCTACCCGACGCGCTTCGTCGGGCAGTTCCGCCGGCTGCGGCGCGCGCGGCGCATCAGCGAGTTCGTTAGCGTATACATCAACCACCACCACAAGGCGGTGCACATCGCGAGCGACGGCGGGCGCATCTGTCGCCCCACCATCATCGTCGAGAACGGGCGCCCGCGCGTGACCGCCGAGCACGTCTCAGTATGTTTCCCCCACCTCTCAAATTCGAGGCCTCGGACTGACTGGCCCGGCAGCTGCTAAAGAAGGGCGTGGTGACGTTCGACGACTTCCTGCGCAAGGGGCTGGTGGAATACCTCGACGTGAACGAGGAGAACGACACGTACATCGCGTTGTACGAGTCCGACATCGTGCCCACCACAACGCACCTGGAGATCGAGCCCTTCACGCTACTGGGCGCCGTCGCCGGCCTCATCCCGTACCCGCATCACAACCAGTCGCCGCGCAACACGTACCAGTGCGCCATGGGCAAGCAGGCGATCGGCGCGATCGCGTATAACCAGCTGAATCGGATCGACACGCTGCTGTATTTGTCGGTGTACCCGCAGCAGCCGATGGTGAAGACCAAGACGATTGAGCTGGTGGGGTACGACCGCCTGCCTGCGGGGCAGAACGCGACGGTGGCGGTTATGAGTTATTCGGGGTACGATATTGAGGACGCGCTTATTTTGAACAAGGTGCGCGGCGCATTACCATCGGCACATTGGCTGACGGCGGCGCGTTAGGCGAGCTTGGATCGGGGGTACGGACGGTGCCAGGTGTTGCGCAAGAACGCGACGCTTATCCGGAAGTATCCGAACGGGACGTACGACCGGCTGGCGGACGCGCCGCCGGACGAGAACAACCCGGGGCAGGTTGCGAAGAAGTACGACATTATCCAACTGGATGGGCTCGCGGGCGTCGGAGAGCGCGTCGACCCGGGCGACGTGTACATCAACAAGCAGTCGCCGACGAACGCGGCGGACAACTCGTTCAACGGCCAGGCGGCGGCGGTGCCCTACAAGAATACGCCGATGACGTACAAGTCGCCCGTCGCGGGGAACATTGACAAGATACTGATTAGCGACACGGAGAATGAGCAGACACTGATCAAGGTGCTTATAAGGCAGACGCGTCGACCGGAGCTCGGGGACAAGTTCTCGTCGAGGCACGGGCAGAAGGGCGTGTGCGGGTTGATTGTGAATCAGGAGGATTTGCCGTTTAATGACCAAGGAATTAATCCTGGTGCGCAAGTCGATGTGGATTGTTTTGGCGCGGTGCTGACTTATGTTGCAGATACGATCATGAACCCGCATGGATTCCCGTCGCGGATGACGGTCGGGAAGATGATTGAACTCCTCGCTGGGAAGGTGCGTCTGACGCGATCGCGATTTCGCAGGTTGATGACTGGTGTGTATGTATCTACAGGCGGGTGTGCTGTGCGGGAAGCTGCAATACGGCACGGCCTTTGGCGGTTCCAAGGTGGAAGATATGAGCCGGATCCTGGTTGAGAACGGATTCAGCTACGCCGGGAAGGACATGCTGACGAGCGGGATCACCGGCGAGCCCCTCGAGGCGTACGTGTACTTCGGGCCCATCTACTATCAGGTACGTATGTCGATGCAACTTGTCTCGGGCTGCTGATCGAGGCCGCGCGTTCCCGGCTGAATAGAAACTCAGTAAGGGACTTAGTGCGGTTGCTTGAGCTCGGACTGATATCTGTTCCGCACAGAACATATGGTCATGGACAAGATGCACGCGCGCGCGAGGCGAGTGTGTTTCTGCTCCGGGGAGCGCGGCGCGCAGCTAATTCCTCCGTTTGTTCTGTTTCCAGGGGCCCACGCGCGACGCTCACACGGCAGCCGACCGAGGGGCGTTCCCGGGAGGGTGGCCTGCGACTCGGGGAGATGGAGCGCGACTGCCTGATCGGGTACGGCGCGACCCAGCTGCTGCTCGAGCGGCTGATGATCTCGTCGGACAAATTCGAGGTCAACGCGTGTGCCAAGTGCGGGCTGATGGGGTACAACGGGTGGTGCACCTACTGCAAGAGCTCGAAGCAGATGGCGCAGCTGACGATCCCGTATGCAGCTAAATTATTGTTCCAGGAGGTGGGTATTGTTGTCGTGTCTATCCGGGGGTCGTGCTAATAATTGTTCTTGTTCGTTGCAGCTGATGGCGATGAATGTCGTTCCGAGACTAGTCCTGGACGATGCATGATGCAGATGCGGAGGCGATGGTCAGGGCCTGTGGCGGTAGAAAATGTATTTTACAACATGAAATGTAGACTAGGCGCTATTGTCTTTTTTGGTGTGGTACCACTTCCAACATGTAGATTCTACCAATGTAGCTGAATCACATAATTCAGTGTTCGCCATGAAGGCCTTCAATTTGGTTTTCCAGATCGTAAAGGGTCGAAGGCTTCAAAGTTGAAGGGCAGCTGAAGGCCTTCATCGGAATTTCCCACGCTGTCTCGCACCGATGTTCAACCAATGTTCAACCCTGTTCAACCCAGTTTTGAGAGTCCAAATGGCTAAAGTCAAGCAGCCGACCCTGCATTCCATCTGCGAACATCTCCGCCAATTCCAACTGCCGTCAATGCCCATCATCCTCAGGCAGGCATGAGGCATTTAATCCGGTCAAGATTTGGGGTCCAAGCTGGAATAAGATTAGATCCATGTCATTCCCTCGGCGTTGTTGGCTGGTCGTTGGTGCCGCCTTCTAAGTTTTGGTTCAAAGTTGAAAATTATACAGTCAAAGCTGTCTTAACCCATAGCTGTTGTAACCCATAATCTTCAATACTCTATATGTTTTTGGCTGGTTTTTGGCGCTTTTTAGCAGGGATACCCCTTAAATCTGTGGTAACCCATAGCCTGGGACATCCACCGACCCCCATGGGTTAAGACAGCTTCGACTGTATAATATATGCACATGATATCTGAAGGCCTTCTGAACGGCACGAAACTCAGCTAAAATTTGTGAAGGCCTTCCGAAGGCCTTCAGCGCTTCAACTTTCAACAGTAACGTTGAAGGCCTTCCCCCTTCGGGCGTTGAAGGCCTTCGCCCGAAGGCGAACACTGATCTCGCATTTAAGGTTTATTTGTTTGTTGTCGCGTATTATATTCGCAGCGCGTTGCCCTTAGTTCCCGCCCACGATGAATTCGCGCAGCGCCAACAGTGCGACGGCGCTCCGCCGACTAATGACCGAGTACCGCCAGCTCACCTCGGGAGGTCCGCTCCCCGTTCTCCCCCGCCGCTCCCTTCTCACCCGCTCACCCTGCGCAGGCTCGCCCGACGGAATGTTCACCGCCGGTGCGCCTGCCCATCTGCGTTTCACTCGTATCAATAAATCCATCTCGATTCTCCAGGCCCCATATCCGAATCCGACTTCTTCACGTGGGAGGCTCTCATTTCCGGGCCCAAAGATACGCCCTTTGTGAGTCGCGCGCCGCATCACGCACGCCCCAATCATCGAGCGCAGTGTTGTTTCCAATCGTAGGAAGGCGGTGTCTTCGCCGCGAAGCTGACATTCGTGCGTGCCTCCGCTGTCCCGGCCGACTCGTCTGACCGCGCGCGCAGCCGACCGATTACCCGCTCTCCCCCTTCAAGATGAAATTCGATCCCCCGCTGTTCCACCCAAACAGTGCGTGTCCGCATCCCGTGCTTAGTTTCCTGTTTAGCGTCGTGCGCGCAAAGTTTCGCACCGCGTGGATCTTGATTGCTGCCCGGACGCGATCTCCCCGGATGATCCAGCCGTGGGCGACCCCGGGCCCCGTCCCCGAGCATACGCACTACGCCCGACTCGACGCGATCTCCCCGGCGCCGATCCTTCCGCGGCCATATGCATCCTTGCCATATATATATGCATCCATCTGTGCCCGATTTCGCGTCTCGGCATTTTGATTCCACCTCGTCGTCCCAAAATTACCGCCGATCCCTATCCACCTGCATTCCAATACGATCGCTGACGTTTCCTCGGCAGTCTACCCTGACGGGACGGTCTGCATCTCGATCCTGCACACGCCGGGGGACGACCCGACGATGTACGAGCAGGCGTCGGAGCGCTGGAGCCCCGTGCAGAGCGTCGAGAAGGTTATCCTTAGCGTCATCTCCATGCTCGCGGGTGCGTCTCTCTTTTGTTTCGACGCGCCTATTCTATTCTATATTATATTGTTTTTCGACGCGCGCTAACGTACCGTTACCGGCACACAGAGCCGAACCTCGAATCGCCGGCGAGCGTGGACTGCAGCAAGCTTTACCGCGACGACCGCGCCGAATACGAGCGCCGCGTGCGCGCGTCGATTCGCGAGCAGCTTGGGCTCTAGGGGGCTTCGCAGCTTGGGCTCTAGAGGGCTTCGCAGCTCGGGCTCTAAGGGTGGAAAGCGTCTACACTACATTGTGCTCTACCCTACCCACTTGTGTTTCCTACGCTTCATATGGACGGCGTGTAATGTATGGTATATGTACTGGATCTATTTAATGCGTCCTCCTCTCCTCTTCTTCCCCGAGTTGCGTTGCGTGCCCGAGTGTGCAGTAAAGTCCAGACGGGCTGTCCAACGAACCAGGACGATTAGATAGATTAGGGCAGGTAGACTAGGACTACATACAGTAGCACGCAGTTAGGTTTACATCTAATTTTCATAGGGGGACGCGAATGTAATGTCGGTCTGCTTTTGTGCTTTTGGAGTTTACGACGTCCGTCGGTGGTTTTGCGCGGCGGGCGGGGGGGCGGTGGGGGTTACTGTGTTCGTGTCCGTGTCCGTGGGGGGTCCGTGGGGCGCAGAGGCGGGTCCGTGGGGCTCGCGCCGTCCCATGCCGCGTCTGCGCCCTTCCCCGTGTGCGCGTGGGGCCCGCCCCCCAGCGTCGCCTCGCTGTCCGCGTCGCTGGCGTCCTCGTCCCACTGCTCCTGCTCCTGCTCCTGTTCTTCCCGTTCTCCTCCCTCTTCCTGCGGCCCCCGCCCCTCCGGCGCGACCCGCCAATCCCTAACCCTCTCCCTCTCCTTCCTCCTTCCCCACGCCCACGCCCACGGCCACCACCCGCGCGCCGTGGCCGTGGCCGAGGCAGCAGACGCGCTTTCCCCGCCCCCGCGCCGCCGCTTATACTCGCGCCCGTCGCCCGCGCCGCCCATGAGGTGCCGCTCGATGTACTCGTTGCGGAAGACGCCCGTCGGGTCGACGGCCTGCACGACCTCGAGGAAGCGCGGGAAGTCGGGGTAGAGCGCGCGCGTCGCGCGGGGGTCGAGGTGGTGCGCCTGCGGGCGGCGGGTGGGCGAGGTGAGGCGAGGGGCGAGGGGCGAGGCGGGGCGGGGCGAGGGGCGGGGGGCGAGGAGAGCGGGTGAAAGGTAAAACGTAAAAGGGGCAGCGAGCAAAAAAGAAGGTAAAGCAGACCAGTCAGTTTGCTTGGCATCTCGCGCGAAAACGCAGCAACGCACCTTGGCCCAATGCGGGCGCCCGCCGTGCGCGGCGAGGATGCGCTCGAACGCGGCGAAGAGCGCGCGGTAGCGCGTCGGGAGGTTGTACGGTCTGCGGGGGCGCGTCAGCTGGGATCGGTGTATCAGAGGAGGGTGTGTATCGTATCAAGACGAATGGATAGATATCGTATCAAGACGGGCCACGGTCCACCACAAAGGCGCCGCGGTCCGCGCCGCGGTCCACGCCGCGGTCCCCCACTCAAAAAAAGCGGGGGTCCAAAGTTGAAAGAATATCCAAAAAAAAAACGCAAAAAAAAACCCCGAAAAACGCACTTGAACTGCACGATGCCGATCCAGCACGTCTCGCCGCCGCTGCTCGGGCTCAGCCAGATGTCGTCCCCCGCGCTGAAGCGCACCTCGATCGGAAAGTGCGCGCGCTCGCCCTGCGGGGGTGTCGTCAGTTTGTGTTTTCGTTTGGTTTTATTTTTATGTTTTATTTTTGAAGGGGGTTTTTTGAAGGGGAGGGGGAGGGGGGGGGGGCGTCCTCTTTTGGAAGAAGAAAAGTTCTTCCCTTCCGAAGAAGGGCGAGCGGTCGTTTGAGAAGAGGCGGAAGAAAGAACACAAGCTCAAAAAAGAAAAAAAAAACCACGCACCCCCGCATCCCTCTCCTCCCCCTCGAGCCACGCGCCCAGCGCGCGCAGACACGCCTGCGCGCGCGCGGCGGGCAGCGCCCATTCCGTCGTGTGTTGCAGGTACTGTGCGATCGTTCAGTTTCGTTGTAGGCGGGGCGAAAGGGGGGGCGAAAAGAGGGGAAGGCGAAGTGGAAGACGCGAAAAGCAACGCAGCAAGCGAAGGAGGCGGGGGACGACGCAGACGCAGGAAAAGAACGCGGAGCGCCGCCTCCCCACCCCACCCCACCCCCCACCCGACCCGCGCGAAAATACGGCGCCCATCGGCAGCGCAGCCCAAAATACCGCGCTGGCAGCCTAAAATACGACGCGGGCAGCCCAAAAATATGTCGCTGCGAGCCTAAAATACGGCGCTGGGAGCCCAAAATAGCCCGCCCGCGCGGGCGCAGGTGGAGTGGAAACGGAAACGAAAACGAAAAGGGCCGGTGGGAGGGGATGTGGGAAGGAGGGAAGATGGGAAGCAGGGCCGAGGAGGAGGAGGAGGAGGAGGAGGAGGGAGGCGGGAGAAGATGAAAATAAAATAAAATAAACGCAGCACGAAACGAAATAAATTGGGGCAAGACGCGGTAGCGGGATGTAGAAGCCAAACGCGGCTCGAAAACGCGCCCCCCAAAAAGCAGAAGAAAAAACCGGAAGAAAAAAACACAAGAAACGAGAAACAAGAGAACGCGAACAAAAAAATGTACGCACCCGACACTCGATATTGAACACGTTGACGCTCTCGTCGACGACGACGCCGCCGGGGCCGGCGAGCCAGCACGCGAGGCGCGCGGCCCACGCGTTTGCGTGGTTGAGCGGGCGCGCGTGGGCGAGGGATTGGAGGCGGGTTGGCGCCTTTTCCGTTGCTGTATCTATATTTTTATCTCGGGCGGGTTGTGTTCCAAGTTTCGGGACAAGACGGCAAAGAGGAAGAAAAAGGGGGCGAGAAGTAGGGCGGCAAATGGGACAGGAGGCGGGCGAGCGGGAGGAGAAAGGCGAGGGGCTGCCAGCGGGCGTAGCGCGAGAGGAGGAGGAGGAGCTGCACGGCGTGGAAGCCGACGAGAGAGTCCCAGAACCAGGAGCCTGCGGGGCGGAGGGGCTGGCGGGCGATTACTCAATTAACTAGAGAGAGGAATTAGAGAAGGAGGGACGCGCACCTCGTCCGTGCGGCTCATGGCGCTGACGCGCACGGTGCCGACTGCGGGGAACCACCAGAAGCGGACGTGCTCCGCGCTGGCCTTGAGCGCGTCGAGCTGGGCGACGGCGCGGGTAAAGGGGAGCACGGTGTGGGTGTCCTTTAGGCGGAACGCGGGCTCGAGCTCGAGGGTGATGGTGAGGATGAGGCCGGTCGCGCCGAGGCCGCAGACGGTGGCGACGAAGAGGTCGCGGCGGTGGGTGGGGCTGCAGCGGACGACGGCGCCGGTGGGGAGGAGGATTGTGAGTGCGCGGACGTGGGTGGACATGACGCCGAAGGCGCTGCCGGCGCCGTGGGTGGCGGTTGCGACGATGCCGGCGAGGGTCTGGTCTGAGATGGAGCCGAGGTTGCGCATGGCGAGACCGTGGGGGGCGAGGGCGGCGTGGAGGTCGGTGAGGGTGATGCCTGCCTCTGCGGTGACGCACTGGGCTGCGACGTCGACGCGGAGGACGCGGTTCATGGCGGTCATCTGGAGGAGGTAGTCGTTGGTGCACGCGACATCCGAGGGGGAGTGGCCGATGCCGGCGGGGCGCAGGACGCGGGCGTCGCGCCTTGCGAGCTCGAGGGCGAGGCGGCAGTGG
Source organism: Mycena rosella (assembly GCA_029378255.1). NCBI lineage: Eukaryota > Fungi > Basidiomycota > Agaricomycetes > Agaricales > Mycenaceae > Mycena > Mycena rosella. Next base: position 34,978 of record JARKIE010000518.1, read on the forward strand.
CGGACGCTGGTCGGGCGGAAGAGGGCCCGCGGGGTGCAGACGAAGGTGCGGCCCCAGTTCTCCCAGGGCGCGTTGGCCGCGACGGCGATGGGCGCGAGCGCGGCGACGAGGGCGGCCCGCGACAACAGCCGCGGCTCCGTCCAGCTCGGGTCGGGATGCCTAGCCATGCCTCCACCGCGGAATACATACCACCCTTATATACATTGAAAACTTGCACAGAAGGATCGACGCCCCGTCCGAAACAGGAACGACACCAGATCCAAATCGAGATCTCAGATTGAAACTCCAGATCGGGCAACTACACAAACGCAAATACAACCCGCCCCCACTCCACCGAGGCTACACAAATGCAAATACAACCCGCCCCCCCCGCGCCGAGGCTACACAAACGCAAATACAACCCGCCCCCACTCCACTCCCCCGCTCAGCAGCACCCCCCGCGCCGAGGCTACACAAATGCAAATACAACCCGCCCCCCCGCGCCGAGGCTACACAAACGCAAATACAACCCGCCCCCACTCCACTCCCCCGCTCAGCAGCACCCCCCGCACCTCCGCGCTGTCCAGCTCCAGCCCGACCTCAAAGTCCGTGTAGAACCCGCCATACGGGTGCGCGAGCGCGGCGGACTGCGCGAGAATTAGATTTTATCACGTAGACTCGTAGCGCACGCACCCGAAATGCAGGCAGCACCCCCACGTCCGCGCGCCACACGCACACCTCCCGCAGCCCCGCCTCCGCCTCGTCCCCGTACCGCGCCGTCGCCGACCCGCTGCTGTACAGCGTCGCGTCAAAGTGCGTGTCTGAAGCGTGAAATGAGATGAGCCAAATAATCGCGTCGATAAGCAACGCCAATCTAATATCTAATCGCCAACCACTAGTCCATATCCAGCTCGCGTAGATACCGCGATCGACGATGCAAAGTGCGCGCGGTGACGTAGCGCGTCCGTCCGTGGGCGCGTCCGTCCGTGGGCGCGTCCGTCCGTGGGCGCGTCCGTCCGTGGGCACGTATGGGTGTAGACCCCGATATGCGGCCCCGGCGCGTCGACGAGGGGTGCGAATTACTAGGTGGGAGTGGGAGCGGCCCACGCCCACGCAGGAACCAGGGGTGCGAACGCGTGCCGTCCTCCCCCGCGGACAACGAGCGAGTGGCGAGAAGGCGCGCCGCAAAATTTGAATGCGCGCGAATCTCCTCCTCCGCGGCTCTCCCCCGCAGCCCGCAGAAAACCTATCGTCTATCGCCCGGCGCCCGCTAGATTCACGCCAGCTTGAATCTCCGCCGCCGGGCGACCCAGAAGCCGCGTCTGGCCCCGCAAGATGAGCCTCGTAAGATGAGCGAAGCGAAGCCCGAAGCGCCTCGCCCATTAAGGAAGCGCCTCGCCCATTAAGACGCGAACGCGAAGCGCGCGCCCAAATGAAAGATAAAGGCCCCGCGCCCGGAAGCGGTTAGCATGCGCTGCATTGCATTTCGCCGACGCGAAGCACCCCCCCCCCCCCCATCTCCGTCGCGTATCTCGCGCGCAAACGACGGCTCGGATACAGTCGGACAGCCCATCACGCCCCGCGCTTCGCTTCTGTCGATGCGATGCGCGGCTTCCGTGTCAGCGCGGAGATGGCGCGTGTAAAGTCCGGGCGCGCCCGCGTGCTTGACGAGTTTGACGTCAGGGCGCGCCGCTTGGCGTGTCCGAAAGGGACGGGGCGCGGAGGGCGAGAAGAAAAAAAAGACAGAGAAAGGAAGGAAGAGGGCACGCACCGTCCACTGTCCGCGAGAACTTGCTATGTACAGCCACGTCAACACCGAACTGGGAGAGGGAGGAGGGCGCACCAGAAACGCGTCGTCACGCGTTGCCTGGTTTGGTTGAATTCAGCAACCCGAACAAGGAGAGGAAGCGACGCACCCCCGCCGCACGATCGCCCCCCGCTGCACGAGGTACTGCAGCCTGCACCACACGTCAAGTTAGCAGGTCGGCAGACTCGAACGAGATAAGATGAAACAGAAAAATAGACATGGAAAATGGAAAAATAAAAAAGCACGCCAGGAAAATAGAAAATAGAAAAATAGAAATAGCACGAATCCGAACCGTGCGAAACAGAAACAGAAACAGAAACAGAAACGGAAGCGGGTTCTTCCCACCCCGGAATCTGACCGACTCGGCACGCCGCGAACACTGGTACTGGCTCCGAACTTGTGCAAATGCGAGCTCGAGCTCCGAGCCGCCGTGACGCGACTCGCCGCGGATACTGCCTCCGCCGCGCCGCGAATAGCACTGGCCGCGCCGTGGGGGTGGGGGTGGGAGCGCCGACCCGAGGGCGCCCGTGGGCGTGTCCGCGGCTGGGTGTGGCATGGCAGACCCGGGCACGCCCGGCCGCGGTCACGCGCCCGCGCGCAGCCCCGATTTCCCACCCGTCCCACCCTTCAAATGGACACGGCGCACGCGAGCAGGAACCACACGGGCACCGAGGAGACGGGACTGCCGCCGAGGAGACGCGGGGCGGACGCGGGAGGCCGTGGCGCGGTGCAAGATGCACCCGCGGGGACCAGGGTGGGACGCGGGCCGACTCGGGGAGGTTCGGGGGAAGGGGGGAGGGTAGGAATAAGAATAGGAATAAAAATAGGGATAGGAAAAAGTAATCGCGCGCGCGCGGGACGAGGAACGCAGGCACAGACGGGAAACGAACGCAGGGATAGCCGGGCGCGCACGTATCTCACATCGCGCAGCACCGAAACATAGGAACAAAAATAAAACCAGCCATCGCATCACATCACATCGCGGGAGCGGGAGCGGGAATATCTGCATTGCGGTACCCGACGGACTGCGGCGATGTAGATGTGCGATGTGCGATGTGCGCCAAAAAAAGCACGCAGAGAAAAGGAGACAGACGCCTAGCCCACGCGCAGATCCGGGGACGGGCACCGGCGTACTACGCGTGCCCGCGGTACGAGTATTACGCACGGACCCCGGCGTAACATGACGAAAAGTACGAAACCGCATAACACAGGACATGACGAAACATACATGGCACACGGCTCGGAGGAAAAACATAGCACGAAACACGGCGAGAAACGCAACGGAAAACGGAAACAAAAATATCGGACCCGCGCCCGACGCGTCGGACATTAAAAGGTTGACGATGGGGGGCGGGGTGCGGTGCGCGGTATGTACGAGACGGTACCCGTCGTAGATGCACCGAGTACGCGCACAGCATGGACTCGCACACGGGCTTGGAGGCCGAAAAACTGAAACAAAGCAGATCGTAACCAGAGAAACAACCGAGCGGGAAACAGAAAGGAAGAAACAGGAAAGAAAGAAAGAAAAGGCGACAGAACGCGACGCACCGATTCTCGCACACCTCCACCCCCGCGTCGTTGACGTGCACGAACCCGGGCCGCCGCACGCGGTCCTCCGGCTCCGCGGGGAGCTTCACCTGCGCGCAACCAACGCCGTCAGCCCTACCCAAAACAAATTTAAATTTAAAGGGATAGATGGCGCACCTTCATGACGTACGAGCGCGGGACGACGAGCTGCGAGACGAGCGCGCGGCGCGCGAGCCCGTAGCGCGCTGCGCCGCGCAGCGTCGCCGTGTCGCTGTCCGGCGGGCGCGCGAGCGTGTGGATCTGGGCGCCGAAGTGCTCCTAGGGTTGGATTATCGGTTAGTTGATCACGTAAAATTTTAAATAGGGGGTTCGAAAAGTTGAACCAAAATGGCACGTGAAAGTTGAGTTGGGTTTTTTGCATATTTATTGCCAAATTGGGAAGGGAAGGAAATAACGGGGCTGCGTACCTCGACGCGCGCCTTGAGGTACGTGCTGCCGGAGAAGCCGCCGACGAGGAGGAGCGCGTCGATAGGGGGCGAGACGGCGAGCTGCCTCGTGATGAGGTCGAGCACCTCGTCCACCACGGGATCGAACCTGTTTCATGGGCGTAAAGCCGCTGTAAACTACGCGAAGAGAAAAGGGACGGACACGGCCTCGCGCAGGAGGACCCCCGGGATCGCGAGCTGCCCGTTGATCAGCCCCACGGCGGGGTCGTCCGGGTCCTCCACGTTGAAGCAGTTGAAGTAAAATATCGCGTCTACCCAAAACGCATTCACACGGAAGCCCAGCTGGAAAAACGGGGTGGCACGCACCGTCATCCGCGCGCCCCGCGTACGTCAGCTTGTCGGCCTCGCTGAACGAATGCACTGCAATCAAAGCAGACCGAACGGGTTAGCTGGTGGGGAAAGACGCGCACTGACGTGAACGACAGACTAAAATAAGCAAGAGATGCCGCATCGAGGTGCGCGGGGTGATCAGCGAGAAGCTGTGGCGTATCGATATCGGGGCCAGATCGAAGGCGTTGTGGAGTGGGTGTCGGTTGCGTCGAAGGAGATAGCCGGGGCGCAGGTCAAAGAAAGTTTTAAGGTTGCGTTATAAATGGGCGGCGCGGGATGAAGCGGGACTCACAGCCTGCACGAGCGCGCGGAAGCGCAGGTCGAGGAAGAGGCTCCCGCAGCTCGCGCCCGAGCGCGCGGCGATCTCCGCGATCTCGAGGTGCGCGAGGTCGCCGATAATCTGCGTGCGGCGCGTCAGCGACTAATGGGGACGAGTTGCGTTAATGCGAGGGTACCTTGTACACGGCCAAATCAACAGTCCCGCCGCCCGCATCGCAGACGATAAAGTTCTGCGCGGGGCGCAGCTTGTAGAGGTCGGTGAGGTGCGCGCAGTGCACAGCGGCGGCCTCAGGCTCGGTGATGATCTTGAGCCGCTCGCGCCACGCGCTGTCCCCCGCGTGCGCGCGCTGCACGAGCCCCGCCGCGATCCCTGCGTCGCGCATCAATGCCGTCGCGCGCGCGTCCCACGCCGCCGGAACCGTCACCCACACGTCCGCGGAGTCTAAAATAGGCATTTTTTCAGCAGCGAAGACAGGGCGGTGCCAAAGAACGGGGAGGCGGATCGTGGCACCCACTGAGGTCGGCGATAGCTCCGATGTCGCGTGTGATCTGCTCGCGCGCGTATTCCCACAGGCAGCTCAGGAATTCCGTTATGAGATCCGCTGGGGTTTTTCCCGGCTATTATTGGGAGGGAGTGAGATGGGCATTATTAATGGGGCAAAGACGGACAGGGAGCGAAGGCAGCCGCGGGTCCACGTTGGACTCGTCGCGCAGCGCACGAGGGTCGAGGAATAATTTGAACCATTCGTAGCGTGACGTTCCTGGCATCGCGCTGGCATTTTTCGCTTCGAGACCCCAGGCGAGGATGCGTCCCTGCTCGTCATACAGTAGACACGTCGGAATCTTGACATATACGTCTCAGTGTTGGAAAAGAAATCAGCCAAAAGTCACCGCGCCTTCCTGAACGTCTCGGAACGACCCTGGCCAGTTGAGAATTTGTTGCACCTTCCCCGACGCTATCCTGGAGGAACCATAAGCCTGCGCGCGGCCACGTCAACACCACGTTCATTATTCACATCGCAACTGTGCGCACAACACCAGAAAAAGTGGTTCCTTCGGGCTGGTGCGTGAGCCACGTCTATTTTCGCAGCCAACAAGATGAAGTGGTACCCGAAATCGGATGGCAACTACCCAGCTTCCCCTCGTCCAGGACTGAGACGCTTGCCGCGCGTGCGACGCAACAGTACCGAGTCTGAGACGGCGGGAAAATACCCATCATCATACGGAGCCGCCGCGTAGTTAGCCGTTGCTGCAGATGGTGGTGCCAGCGGCGGAGAATTGGTGCTGCTCCAAGAAACCGAAGAGCCTTGATGCGCCACATGGGTCCGAATCGCGGGGTGATGAAGGTGAAGCCCAGGCTGGCCCGTTGGCTGCTGATCCACGACCTGTTGCCGGGTCGGGGGCTAGATACCCTCGACCGAGGAGATTGCTGTCGCTTCGAGACTGCCTACAACAGCTCATGACGGAAGAAGGTGAGAATAGATTAAAACACTGCGCTTAGTGATCTGTGCCTCAGGCTTTGACATTGTGGCAGTACACTGAATTGTTGGCCCATTTAAAATGCCGCCGGGAAACCGTTTTTTGTCGGTCAAGTTCTGACAGGCAGGCTAAAAATGCGTCATAAAACGAAAACGGTTTCCAGAGGGTCACTATTTTACATCGACCTGAGGAGAGAAAAAGAAATCAACTGAATATCTTCGATATCAAAAAAAGAAAGAAAAACATGATAGATCCGGTCGTCCGCAGAGGCCGCAAGTCGGCAGTATCTGGTCTCATAATGTTCCAGTTGGGCAACGCCATCCGATAAGGCGGTCCACATGAACAGAAGAGATGCTGAGACGACCGAGGCGACCAAGGATCTCAGAGGGGACGCATAATTCCACCGCGTAGCAGACTCTCCCAGCCGATTTCATCTACCGGGCGAATAGCAAAACGCCTCGGGTGCAAACAAGGGCAGTCCGCATCCACCGCCGGTTCGTTCTCCACAATGTCGCGCGGTTGTGGCGTATTTTAAGCCTAGACCAGTGTTCCAAAGCACCAAGATCTCGTCTACTGCATGAAATGAATTGAAAAAATCCCAGGACAATGTCATACATTGGCAATAGAAGGAACGATGCAAGACGGCAACAACGGGTGCGCGGTTCAGAGACGTCATATAACTCGATGCCGAGTGCCGGCCCGCTGCTTGTCGAGACACGGAAGCTGGGGTGTTATTTTCGTCGGACATTATATCCGAAGAATTAGACTTGGGCGAATAAAAGCAATAAAAAAGGGGAAGGAGAAGTAGCGAGTGATGCGACCGTCACACTATGCGCTGCGGATGCAGATTCAAGGTGAGGCGTCGCTTCGGGCCCACATGAAAAACGGCTGATCTAGTGCCGGCACATTCGAGCAGAGGGAGAATAAAAACCACCGAACGGGCCCCGACGTTGAAGATGGCGGATAGTTTAGACAGATGGACCGGCAGCCCACGAGGTCTTACCGACGGCTTTCCGGATCTCTAATGCAAATCAATACTATGCGAAACAGGCAAGATCAGACACTTACATGCGGAAAATATTACCGAAATCACGTTCGAGCGGGGTGGCAGTGGGCTGAGACATTAGAGCATGACACTATCGTCGACGTTTAGGTACTTCTTCCGAGTGGTACTTTTGCGAGACGCAGGTTTCAGGCGCGAATTGTTGTCGGTGTGAGAAGATAATACCGCCCTCGGATAATCTGTGAATGCGATAGCCTCTAGAAGCATCGGTACCAGAAGACCCCTGTCATTCACCCGAAATGCCTGATCCCAATCCCGACAGCTTTGAGAAACAAATTGCGTTTCGCCTGTGCGGCATTTTTCACCCAATTGACCTCAGGCCCCAGACAAATCCCGACGAAAAGTGGTGCTGGCGCGAGATTTTTTGTTTTGAAACAGGTATTCGGGGACGAAAATTTTGGTTCTAGGCCTGATTTCCGATAATTTTGGTCCGATTTTGAGTGGATGCTCCAATTCCGACAAAATCACGCGAAATTTGAGATTTCAGTTCCGACAAGTTCCCGCTCGGGAGAAACAGGCATTCTGTGAATGTCAGGGTCCTGGTACCAGGCTCTCTGTCTCGGGTCGTCGAAGTTCATTGAAGTGAGATCAACAGCATCAGCAGCATCAATTTTGTCCTTGTTGACGGCCAACCAATGGCATCAAATCAAAGCACGTTTTTGATCGGAGACCTTTTGAGCCGTTTTCGTCCTGCCACTTCGTTCAAAGTTGCCCACGCCTTCTCCTCGGATGGCGGCGACCAGGAAACTGGCTGAAGAGATGGCGAGAATTGCAAGCGTGTGCCCCTCGACCCCCTTCGTCCCCACATCCAGCTGCAAACCTTCCTCCAATCCCTCGCAACGCACCCACGCCTCCCGCCCGCGGCCGTACGAGCCGCGCAGGCCCTCGAGCGCAACGAGATGCAAAAAAAAGTACCCCTTCTCTCGCGAGTCCTCCCGGCGCTCTCAACTTTTCTTAGTATGCTCTGACGAGGATTACCCTAAACCCGGCGTCAGCCCCGCTGCACTACGAAAAGCTCGTGGAGGGGATCGAAAAAAGCATGCAAGGGATTGGAAGGCCGTTTTGGAAGGTGTTCTTCAATATCTGGTAGTGCATCTGGTAGCGTACTTGGGCCAAAGACACACATATCTCAATTGGAGACAGCCTCCGCGCCCGGCAAACGCCGAGTGTTCTTTTAGCACAGGCACTAAAGCACCGTACTCCTTCCCTTCTTTCTTAGTATGCTCTGACGGGGATTACCCTAAACCCGGCGTCAGCCCCGCTGCACTACGAAAAGCTCGTGGAGGAGATCGAAAAAAGCATGCAAGGGATCGGAAGTAGGAAGGTGTTCTTCAATGTCTGGTAGTGCTTGGCTCAAAGACACATCTCAATCCTCCGCGCCCGGCAAACGCCGAGTGTTCTTTAGCACTAAAGCATCTTACTCCTTCCTTTCGGCACTAGCACATCTTCTGCGCCTTCTGTTCTGCGCCTTCTGTCTCCGTGCGAGCCGAACAAAAATGGCACATTGGCAATGGTGTCGAAGACGCGACGATAGGACACCATGTAAAATAATCCATCGACCACAACCCGGGTACATCACGTCTTTCTCAGTCCTCGAGAATCTCGTCCTGGCCCTGGCGCGCCTAGATAACATATGCCGCATCAGCCATAGGCTCCCCGCATGAACGCAAAGTAGGAACAAAGCTCGCACCTTGTCGACCAGCTTCCGTCGGCGCTCCCGCGTCTTCCGCTGCACCTTGACATACTTGCCCAAAGGCGACTCCTCCACGGCCGCAGCCAGCGTCTTTTCCCACTCGCGCACCTCCGCCAGCCTGCTCGGCGCGAGCACGACGCCCTTCCGCCGCTGCTCCACCCACCGCGCGCTCTCCTCGATCCGCTCCAGCAGCCCCTTGACGACGCCGACGTCCTTCGCGGACCCCGCGGCCGTCTTCGCCGCCTTGACGCTCTTGCGCAGCAGGACGACCACGGGCACGACCGTCTCGGGGAACGCGACGCTTCCGTGCACGGCGCCCGCCGCGAGCCACTCCGCGAGCAGGTACGCCGCCTCCTCGACGAGCCCCTCGGCGTAGATCCGCGTCTTCAGGTACTGCTGCGGCGCGCGGATCTGCACCTCGAGATCCAGGGGCCGCAGCGTCGACGGCTTCGCACGCGCGGCTGGCGCCAGCGTGGCGCTGAGGATGGGGAGCAGGTACGGCGCGATCGGCACATACGTGTTCGTGTGCCGCGTCAGGTGCAGCAGCGACCGGATAACATGCAGATGGAAGGGGTAGGAACGGCTGTTGGGGATGAGCCTGTGCACAGTGGCTTAGAATAGCTCGAGCGTGGAAAACAAACGAGATGGCTTACTTGATGGCCCCCAGACTGACTTGGACGAGGGGATAGATTAGCGGTTTGAGCTCGCTCTCTTTGCCCGTCTCGGCTTCTGTTGTGGCATCACATGCCCGCGCCAAGACGATCGCCCAAAAATCTATGCAGTGGATGTACTGCCAGTTATAGACCTGTTTGTAGGCTTCCTGCAGGGGGGCGTGAGCGCGACGAGCAAGCGGCCTGCAGAGACGCGCCGCACCTTCGTCTTGACCTTCATGCTGTTCCGCAGATGGATGGCCAGCTGGCGGATATACCCGAAGGCGTGCTGGTACGCGACGCCGTGGTCAAGGCTGAACACCTCCGACGCCGAGTTCTTCATTAGGTTGATCGACGGAGCGTGTGCGCGCTCGTGGACTTGGACGAGCGCACGAGCGTCAGGTAGGTACCCTAGATCCCCGTCGGCATGAGGCAGCCATTTCACACAAGAGCGCGCACCTTGAGAACACTGTCCAGGATAGACTCATCGGTCGCAGACGCAAGCTTCCGGATCGCGAGGAACGCGGCGATCCGGATGGTGTCCTGGGCACTGGACCACAGTTCCAAACATTTCTGGGACGCGTCAGAGAGTGCAAATGAAAGGGTTTTAGGGTGGGCGCACCTTGAGATATAGTTTGACAGCCTTGCGGCTGCTAACAATGTACGGAATAATTTTAGCGCTTTCCGCGACGGCAAGCTGCAGCATCTCTTGGTCGGTAAGCTGTGAGAGAATGTGGATGACATTCTGGAAGTAGGATAGTATAAGCTTTTGGAGCGCTTTTAGCTTCGGCGTTTGGGTTGGAGGTTTGCTGTTTGTTATGTTAAGAGGGTACAGGTAATAAATGAAAATACACAGCTCACAATTTGCCATTGGCGAGCGACTTGTAAGGCGCATGGTGTTCCAAAATTACAGGCGTGTATTTAAGCGCGGTGGTGATGAGTTTGCTGTACACTAAAAAAACGGTCAGCAAGGATATTGACTGAAAATTACGGCAGGTACTTACCCGATGAATTATCGATGCTCCATGCCAGGACCTGCCCATCCTCATTCATATGTGCTGCCGCTCTGAACGCAATGAGGAGTTTCCGGAGTGCCCGCAGCGAACGGTGCTGCAAAAATGCCTAAGAGTCGCATCCCGATAAACGGCAGTCGACGGTACCTCCAAAAGCGACTTTTGCCAATTCCGTAGAATCGTCTTGGTGAGGATGGGTGTCTGCGCTTCGCCCATCGGGTCGTCGTCTCCCGCGGGCGCCTCCTCCTCGTCAGAGTCGTCGTCCGCACCCGCAGCGTCGGGGTTGAAATTAAGCAGCTCCTTGTCGTTTTCCTGCAGGTACTGGTAGAACTCTGGGTCCTTCTCGGCGAGTTTTGAGAGCTCGACGAGATGCGCTTCGCCTTCCTCTGCATTTCAAATAAGTTGAGTGTAAGGAAAGGGTGGCAGGCGACGCACCGTCAAGTTCATCAAGCGACGCGAACGAGGCGTCGTCCGCAAAGTCCTCTTCCTCCTCGTCCCCGCTGCCAGATTCGGCGTCCTCGTCCGCCATGTCCTTGTGCGCGTCAAACCGCGTAAAAATACCGGTGCCGGGGCCAACTTACCTCCTCTTCCTCCTCGTCGTCACTCCCGTCCATAAAGCCGCCGTCCAAAAAGTCGTCGACAGTCATGCCCTTTTTGGATCTAAATTTTTGGTGTCATCGCAGCCCCGCGCAGAAAGCAACCGTCCGCACCCTTTCGCAGGGGCCTTCGAGTTCGAGGCAGCCCCCTCGTCGTCGTCGTCTTCCCCGGCTTCCGCGGGCCGCTGCTTGGCCTTGCCGTCCTTGACCGACTTTTTGCTCATATTCTTGCGCTTGATCTGCTGGTGCTTCCGCCGTGCGTCGATGGTCTTCTTCAGCTGACCACTCGACGCAAACTTCTTCATCGACTTTGCCGCCTTTTTGCCCATGGTCGCTGTCCAGGAAAGTTACTGCACCAAAAAAATGTTGGGAGAGAGAGCGAAAAGTGGACTTCCTTTTTGGGCGTCCGATCGCGTTTCGGCACCTTCGGCACCAATTTTTTGTTTCATTCTCTTGCCACTCGCCAATTCCTTGCCTCCGCGTAACTCAGCGTGAAGAGTATCCGTTCATCCCTGGGACCTGACCTTGTACGTGACTTGTGCCTCCGTCTTTTTTTACGACTCCAGGATCATGGTCGCGTGATTTTTTTTTAATAGATCGGATAATTAATTTTGGCCGCACATGCCTGCAGACCGGTCCAGAGGCGCCCGTCGCGGGGGATCAACCGCATCGGTCCACTCCGACGCCGTCACGTCCTCCGCGGCGTCCCAGAGCACACGGCGCTCCAGCAGACTGTTCAGCGACGCGTTCACCCCAGAAAGTGATTTGAGCAGCGTGCCAACGACCCCAGAACCAGAGACCCCGGCAACAATTGTTATTCAGGGTCAAACTCTCGAGCCCACTGTCGTCTTTGACACGCTCTGGAGGTGGCTGACCGAACGCAAAGCGATCGACGACAAGCGCCGGGCCGGCATGCCACAACCGTACGTTTCTCGTATGACATTATACCTGTCCGCGACTAAATGTTCACTAGCTGGACGACAGATAAGATCTTGCAGACCTATAAGTTTTGCAACGCGTATCGTGTCTTGGATCGGACGTCCCAGTTTGTCGTAAGAGATGTCATCGAACAAGGCTCGCAGGATCGCACGGAGCTGCTGTTCCGCATTCTGCTCTTCAACTGCTTCAACAGAATCGAGACGTGGACGCTGCTGAAGGACGCGTTTGGCGGCGAGCTCACGTACGCGGCGTTCGACCTCGCCGCGTACGACCGAGTGCTGGACGCCGCCCTCAACGACCAATCGCTGTTCACGGGCGCGTACATCAAGATCGGGAAGCCGCTCGACTACAGCACTAACCACATGCACTACCTGCAGCAGCTCCAGATCCTCATGCGCGACCTGCCGCCGATCCTCGAGAACGCGACATACGTCGCGGACGTGTACGAGCAGATCGCGGCGTACCCGGGCATGGGCGCGTTCCTCGCGTACCAGCTGCTGCTCAGCCTCCTCTACTCCCCCCTCCTCCCCTTCTCCGCAAACGACTTCGTCGTGCCCGGCCCCGGCGCGTCCTCGGGCCTCACGAAGATGTTCGGCCGCAGTCTGCGCGCCGCGCGGGAGGCCGTGCCCGACATCGAGACGCACATCCTGCACTGGCTCGTCGCGACGCAGCACACGCACTTCGCGCGCCTCGGCCTCGCGTTCGCGTTCCTGCGCGACGCCGCCGGCGCCGCGCGCGCGCTCGACGCCGCGGACCTGGAGCACGCCGTGTGCGAGGTGGACAAGTACGCTCGCAACGCGCACCCGAGTGTCCGTGGGATCGGCAACCGGCGGGGCATGCGCGGCGTGTTCCACGCGTCGCCGAGCGCGCTGCCGGCGGTGCCCACGCTGCCGCGCGCGTGGGCGGACCCGGCGCGGCGCCAGGCGCGCGTCCGGCCGACGCCCGTCGACGTCGAGAAGCGGTGGGTCATCGTGGAGGTCCTGGGGGAGCGGGCAACGCCGCCGCAGCGGAGGGTGGTGCATAGCGATGCGATCGAGTATAAGGTGTCGTGGCTGCGCGACATATCGACGTGGGAGCCGCGGTATGCGATTCTCGATGACGCGCCCGAGTTGGTCGAGGAGTACGAGGCGAGGAAAGGGGCGAAGGGGGCGCCGCGATGCGAGCCGGAGCTGGTTGAGGACGCCAAGGCGAGCAAGGGGAAGAAAGGGAAGAAGGGGAAGAAGGGGCGCCGCTGATTACCACTAGCCTAATATTATTTACTCTTGCACTCTAGCAACGTATATGTACTTACTATATTAGTAGCTAGAGTGCAAGAGTAAATACTATTAGTAGTCCTAACTTTGATTTTCTTGGAATATTGAGTTTTTTCCAACTTGGAACTTACCTAAGGGAACATTCATGCTGAATTGAATATAAACCTCAGTACTTTACATCCACATACAATGTCATATATACAACCGTTGTGTGCTTCGAGGCTCCGTCGCCGACCCCGTTCGCCCGCAGACTCGGCGTCCGACTCAAATGTACGCCCCTGCGGCTGCTCGAACGCGATCCCGAGCGCGCCGAGTGTGCGGAATTGGTCGACGCGGCGGTGGCGTGAGAGAAGGTGAGAGATGTCAGATGTGGCGTGATGCGATCATTCCTTTCTTTTTCTCCCATCATTGTCGACTTATTCCAACGCAGTCGAACCAAGCAGTACTTTTGAGTATTTCTCTATCCTGTTCTAATCGACTAAGCTCGTGTACTAGTCTTATTTATCAAGATTTCAGCACGCAAAGGACGATCCCCTGGAACCCGTAGATTCCAGAACAGCCGCCCGACTCAAACTAGTGCTTTAAGTTTGTGCTTTAGATTGCCCCCGCCGTGCTGCAGGGCGGCGGCTATAGTACTCACTGTCGCTATGCTCCCGCCCCCGGTGCGGAACTCTCTCGAAATCCACGTCCTGCAGGGAAATCCTCTTTCCCGTCTGAGGTCTCCACCGATAAGCGATACTCGATCCGCTTCTCGGCGACGACACCCTTCCCCAGGACAGTCTTCCTGACTGTGCGCTCAACTGAGCGCTTCCCTCTACTACTCGACGCCGTACTGGCGCTTTATATCGGTGTGAACGATTGTCTTCGCATTTGAGATAAAGTCGACTTGCGACTACACTGGCGCCATACTATAGCTCGGCAAACTGCGAGTCCACTTGAATCTTTACTCCCAGTCCCTAAGTATCACCCCTCCATAGAAGGGCGTCGTGGGCTTGGAACCGTGGCGTACCTAATGGGCTTGGCGACGGAGCTCGAAGTATTCCACAGGTTTGGTGCATAGAGATGCGCATGTTTTCATTCGTTACAGAAAGGTACTCGGGGCGACAGCGAGGACCAAGCTGCCAAGCGCGAGCTATTGATGAGCTGCACGAGCTTTCGTACATGCAGACATGGTTTCAACGAAGCGCGTGCAGCGAGGCAGAGAATATCGACGTCAGGAGCCGTCTGCGCAATTGTCGACCGCGAGGTATTGGTATCTGTAGTCGTGAAAGTACTTAAAGCGACAGCTCGGTAGCTCGCCGTGTGCCCCATCGTACGTACGATTTTCCGGGGTAATATTGCGCGGTCCAAAACACGTACTTCAACAAAGCAACGTTGTTATATCAATTCTTTTTTTGGAAAAGGATACTATATAGCCAACGCAGTGGCAACAGTGTTTCATTATCCGGTACTGACCCCCCAGACGAAAACTCATTTTCCCCGTTACTCACCGGAGGATACGAAACTGGGCGCAGTTGGAGGACTTGGGCGCAAAAATACTTTGTGCTGGGACACGTATGTAGTAAGGGTTGCACCATGTATTTCTTCGATATGCCATAACTAACGTCGGTCTGAGCGGGTAGGTAGCACTTCAATATCATCGTCATATCACCCGTAACCTCATTTTAAACCAAGTTCAGTGTCTGGGGACCCACAAGACAACGCTGGTAGGATGTTCGGCAAGACATCAGGGAATCGATGTGAATTTTGATCCGCCGAGACTGAACAGATGGATACCTGGGAAAGGAAGCAAGTGGTCCCAAGTCATTGCGAGGCTCGTGACTAACTCATGCGCTAAACCGGACCCGGCTGACTGACTCATCCCAAAGGCTCCCGCGTGGAGCCAGAAATATGAGGCTGTGAGAAGGGTGATATCAATCTACAACACGGCGCGGATCACGGGCATTGGGCGCTATGAACTTTGATGTTGGGTCCACATGTCCAGGAGCCTGCGCATGTTTAACGCTGAGAAATCCAAACTCCTGAAGACATACCATTCGCCGCGGTACACGCGCGAGGCTGTTGTGTGCATGGCTGTGGCCGACAAGTGGCCGACGTTGGAAATTCCCTTTTGCGGCTGCAAGCGGTTGTTTACAGTTAATGTCTAACGCCTTTGATCAGCCTTGCTTGATGCCCTCTCGAGTCATTCCGGACAGCCCTGACAACCCGGTCCCGATGCCTCCAAATTCTATAAAGGGCTCGCATCTTCCATCTAAAATTCAAGTATCAAGTAGTGATGGCAAAGTTCGGTTCGGTTCAGGTTCGGGCCCTTTTGCCCGAACCTTGAACCTGAACCTGCGTTCAGGTTCGGTTCAGCGTTCGAACACGTTCGAACCTATCGAACCTGAATAATTTTCCCAGGCCCCAAACCATCTAGTTAGGGACAAAAAGAATTCAATATCGGTCATTACCTGTCTATTTCCATCGTGGAATGACCAGAGAGACGTTCGGGGACCCCGGAGCGTTGACTTGAACAAATCTCGATTCAACATTGGCTGAATGTACCACGTGATGACACACCATCTCGCGGTCTACGGGCCCACTACGGAATGGAAACGACCTTTATAATAGATTGAGAGGGCCAATGAGGTACCAGGTAAGTGTAACTGCAAATAATGAGCTGAAAATCCCTCAAAATAGGTCTCCGCCGGGTTGACATCGGCGCCTTGCGGTTCGGGGTTCGAACGCGTTCGGAAAAAATGGCTCTAGCCCGAACCCCGAACCCCGAACCTCGCGTTCAGTTCGGTTCGGTTCAGGTTCGAACCTATTTCTGAACCGAACCTTGCCACCACTAGTATCAAGATGCGAACCCGCCAAGCAGCGCGTGGCAATCCGTATAATCTGGACCTCTGGGGCTTATACTATTATCCTCGGGATGGTACCGCCATCGTTCCCCTCCCATTGCTCAATGTCCGCGTCGAAGCCAGTCTCAAAGAGCTTGCCGCGCAAGTGAAACTTACCCACACC
Source organism: Mycena rosella (assembly GCA_029378255.1). Taxonomy (NCBI): domain Eukaryota; kingdom Fungi; phylum Basidiomycota; class Agaricomycetes; order Agaricales; family Mycenaceae; genus Mycena; species Mycena rosella. The sequence continues at coordinate 51,098 of JARKIE010000518.1, forward strand.
TACGGAAATGACGCCGACGTCGCCATCGAGGCGATTTATTCATTCCCGATCCCTGTGCGGGCGGCAGTCTGCAGTTTCGTCATGGTCAAGCAGGACGGAACCAGGGTTATTGGACGTATCGAGGAAAAGACGGAGGCGAGAGAAAAATATGAGACTGCGATTTCGCAGGGCAAACAAGCTGCCCTAATGGAACAGGAGAGTCCTGATGGTGAGGTTTAAAAATCGCCTCTGTGCACCGTGACTTGATGAGGATTAATTAATTCATGCAGTGTTTAAAATTGCTGTGGGGAACATCCAGCCTGAAGAAAAGTGCAGATTGAGCTTATTTATGCGACAACACTTTCCGAGGACGAGGATAACGACTCTATCCGTTTCCATCTCCCGGTGCATATTGGGGCCGCTACGGCCAAGCACCAACTACGGAATTCACTGGTCATAACTGGACCCACTTCTGGCCTTCTAAATCGACATTCTTGGAAATTTCCGTCAACGTAGAGGCAGGTGCACCGATCGCTAAAATTGGATGTCCCTTCATAGCGTCTCGACTGA
>JARKIE010000519.1:0-51639 GCA_029378255.1 Mycena rosella
ACGACCTACGCATGCCCTCGGGCTTGCACCCGGCCCTGCGCTCGCGACGCGCCCCCCGTCCGTGGCGCGTTCGCGGCGCTGCAGGGACGTGCGTACCGAGCGCGGGACCTTGCCCTTCCCTCGCACCTGCGCTCTCGCGCCGCCGCCGCGCCCGCCGCTGCACAGACACACGTCGCCTCGGCGCGTCCGTGTCCGTATCCGTCCCCGTACTCGGCTGCGGCGACGCCACGCCTTCCGAGTCTTGCGCTCGCGCACCCGTGGTACTGCTACCTGTCCGTACTTGCCTGCAATACATCGGTTTGCCGCCGCCGAATCCGAGTCCGCGTCCGAAATCTATGAGAGGACGAGGGGATATTGAGATCTGCGGGCATCGGTCGATCGAGGACTTGTCGCGATTCAAGATGAGCTTTACCGGGGCTCGCGAGTCTGGATCGCGACGGGGCGCGTGCGGACGGCGTCTAATGAGGCATTCGGGTGAGCGCAGAAATTCAATGTGATAGCAGTCTCGTCAACCTACCGAATGCGCGCGCCGGTGCCAATGTCAATAAAAAGCTAACGAAATGGCAGTGAAGCCAACTCGGGATGTCGTCAGTGCTGCAATTTAACCAGGAAAGTCGGAGATGTGGGCTGCAGGTAAGATTTCAGAACGAATCGCGCGGGCTACAGGCAACAGCAACAGCACAGATTTTTTACCATGAATTGCGCGTAACGGCGGCGTACTGATAAAGTGGGTTATGCAATCTACCTGTCAGCGGCGAGTCAGCGCGCAACGGAATTTCGCAGAGACAGGGGACGTACTGTGTCAAAAGGACGTGTTGGAATGGGGGCTGAAGCGAGGAGGAATGGCACGGCACTTCGTCCGGGAGGATGTACGAGACTCGGCAAATATCCGGTCCGTTAAGATGGAAGAATTCGGAAAGGAGGCAGACCCGACGTAACAATTGAAGGTCGGCGCACATTTGGCCTTGGATTCGATCGGATTGTATATAGTCTGTCTGTATGAGTCGAGCAATCCGCGGCCACACGGAACACTTACAGTATGATATCGTTATACAAACGGCTGTAGAATATCTTTCTTGCAGTGAGCGGTGGGATCCGAAAGGCATTCGAATCGATTATTGGAAAGCCATTGTACATATTTTCTCCGTTCCTCTTCACTGTTTTGGCATTCATTTTGTGGTTATCCTTCCTGTGCATTCACCCGGCCTTGTATAATATAAAACTGTGATACGGTATTATTCCTACGGTTAGATACCGTTACATATTTAGTATGACCTAGAGTCCGCATGTAATGTAGTTTACGTAGTCATGCCGAGGTCACGCGCCGAGCACGGTGACTAAGGCATCAATCCCGCAAACCACCATGTCCTAGCTCAACAGCTCGAAGACGCGGAAGCGAATACAACGTAGGGCCGCGCGCCGGCTGGGCGCCCAGCAAGCAACCGCCCACCTCTCCAGGTTACACGAGCCCGACCGCGGGATACACGGTCCCATAACACTGGGTTACAGGTTCGAGCTCCGCCTTCGGGCGTGAGCTCGCCTCAAGGTCGCTTCTCCCAGAGGAAGCGCGAGAGGCGCTCGCGGCGCCTCTCCCTTGGTCCCGACTCGCAAGAAGACCCTAATGAAGACAGGCCGCCACAAAAACTCACCTCGCATCCAATTGACCTGTGGTTTTTTCGTAGAGCTCACCTTTTCCTTGTCCCTCTGCTTCCCTCAGAGGTATTCGGCCACTGGCCTCCAACGACCGGAACCATCTCAAGCTCCATGCATATAGAAGGTGACTGCTTCATTCGGTCCGAGCACTACCCAAGTTCCATTTCTGCCACACCTCAAAAATTCCAAGCTGACCTCGCGCAGCCAGAAATTAAAGCCCGCATTCGGCCGGGTCCCCTCATTCTCCCAACTGGGTCAAGTCGTGAAACCGCCGATTTCGCGCCGGCCTGAAAGGCATATTGACTAATCGGATCAGTGGCCGCCGCCCTTGCGCCTGGACATTCCTCGTGAATGTCCATCACGGTGGAGTAAGCGCCCATCTCACAGCGTTCTTTAGGCCAGCGCATATTTTTAATTTCCATAACTCTGGCCCGGGCTAGCCGGTCCAAAACGGACAGCTTTTACTGCGCCAGCTGGCAGCGTGTAAACGTCGCCAGTCGTGTCCAACTACCATGTCCAAGCAAGAGCGCATAGGTAAGCCGCTAGCGCCAATGAGAAATGCAACTGCCGCAGAAAAAGGCAGGCCACATTATTAGGCCTCATCTAGTGTTCCAAAATTTCCGCGAGGCTTTAGGGCTCTGTTCACGGCGGGGGTTTCACGCGTAGATCCAATCGGGCCATGGATCATCGATCACCGATCATATCAAGAGTTTTTTAGCGGGTGGGAACCAACTCGATCCGAACGACGTCTGCCTGCCCCGGCGCGTGTAACCGGTCGCCTCCCGAGCCCGCTTCCCGTCCTGGCGCGGTTCAGACTACTTAGTGCTGTGCACATATGATATTAATACGAAATCTGGTGTATCATTATCCATATTATGGCTCTGGGAGGCATATCGTATCCGTATGTATTATCTGCGTATTATATATTAAGCCCTATTATCCGGTATTCTAATATATCAACTCCAGAAGCGCGTATTTTTTCCCTCCCAATTTCTCCTGCCGCCGTTCGGGATGCTGGTTGTCCCGGTCTCTCCGTAAGTACTGGTTATGCGGATTCTACGGGTCGCTCTACAGCGGGTTCAACTTTTGGTGTCGTCGTGATCCCCTGAGACGCTGCCACTGCCACTCTCATCCAACCCAGTTCCATGAATTTTCCTTGCGGAGTAATTGTTGAGCTCCATACCACCCGTCTGGTGCTGCTCGACTGAAATGCGCACCGCGGCGCCACGGAGGAACTGTAAATGAAGTCATGAAGTCAGTTCGTACATAGAGTGCCGAAGCCGAAGCATCGAACAGAATCATAGATCGAGACTTACGGAAGTTATATTAATTCTGTTCAAATCTTCTCTCATCTTGGCACGAGCGTTCAATGTCTGTGCTCTCCCACCTCAGTCTCGAGGTCAGGTGAATCCTCGCATACTCACAGTTAACAGTGTGTTGTTATATATCCGTCCGGCGACTATCCAATCAGTATGGTCTAGTACCGCGAGTTCGACGCGACTCACTCAATGCAAAGGCGAAATGGAAATTGGTGTTTGGGAGGGAAGTGAAGGTGATCAAATCCAGAACCTGTACCGGTATATAAGATTAAATTGATGAGATGGAGTATGCAACACCTACGGAGGTCAAGGTACCTAGAAAAGGGTTGGGAAGTTAGATGTCTACGCAGAAACACAAGACACGCACTGAAGGAGGCTGTTTCAATAGACTGAAGGGTTAATCTCGTAATGACTGGAGCAGGACCTGGAGTCAACGCTCAGGTTCAGAAGGAGAATCGAAAGACAAACTATTGTCGGTCTCTACATGAAGTTTCATGTCAGGTTTTTCAGTGAAGGGTAGAACGGAAAACATACTTGCGAATCCAGTGCGACTTCGGCGAAGGTACAGGAACAGCAGCAATCTATGATTTTCAGAGCAATATTAGTACGGGAATAATGATGGATGCATGGAATGAAATGTACGTCAGCGATAAATCACAGATCACTGAGAGTCCCACTAACATGCACCACAATCATGTTAAAACCGCACACAAATACAACCAATTACTCACACCAGCTGTCCACGACGGGTATGAGAGTCGCAAAGTCCTGCACAGGCAAAAACACGTTCAGACTCGAAAGACAGACGGATGTAATGATATTCAACCTTAATACTGAGATGGGTAAGTGGAGAAGCTCCAGCGAATCATACAATGAACACCTACTTTGACGCTTGCACCGCACGTATCCCGGTTATGAAGGCCATAATTCCAGAGCCGACAGAAAGAGCCGAGAGGACGCCGAAAACAGGCCATGAGTTGCTCAGCAGTTTGACCCTCCATGCCAGGAAAATCTGGACAGGAACCGACGCGCTATAGTCCAAAAAACATTGGTGACGTCAGGAGAAAGGGCGCACGACTTACCAGGCGGAGAAGATGGGTGTGGTTGGGCTAAGCACAATGGAGCAAAGTGTCAGCGAGGGACCCACAGAGGCACGGAGAAAAAAGCGGGATCACATACAATGGCCATGGTGTTGTCCCCAAGAAAACAAGATCACCGAAATGGTTTATGCAGTATTCCCAGACAACCCAGATCACTGCACACGAGTGAAACGTGTCAAGCAGCAATACCCATGAAACTAGACCCCTTTGATATTCATTAGTTGAGTTTGAAGTCGCGGAGCGAAGCACCTACTTGATGGCCCACGAATCCTTTTTGTACCTAGAGCTGGTGTAGTATGTAACAGCCTGCATGAAGACAATTCCAAAGAGGAACATGTTGACTAGCAATTTGTTTGCCCTCAGTTGTCGACGAACCAAACGAAATAAAAGCGTACTGATTACTCCAAGGATAGTTGGTCCTAGGATGAGGTTGATCCCGGGGTTTGAGACGGGCATTCCAGCTGTTGGGTTAATCCAGAGGGATTGTCCTGCAGAGAAATGTGGGATGTGGCTTTTTCTGGCGCCGACAGACTTGGAAGACGCCGTTCCTATATAAGATTTAAATGCTCCATTTGGAACTTCGACGTCCCCGCTTGACAGCAGGAAGTATCCAAGCGGTAGGGAGGTCGAGGGGTTACACGCGGCGGAGCTCGGCTGAGTCTGCCTGTGTACATCCACATAATTATAGCACATCATTCCTGAAGGCTGCTATCAGCGCTCCTGATCGTACTACTCTGTTCTAATTTACCGTCCAAGCGCAAGAGAGAATATTGTCGTGTGAAGGGGACTTATCTCGGCTAAGTGGTGCTTCTACTAATCGCTTTCAGACGTCGACTAGGTTCTACAGCGGGGCATGAGTGGATGAATATGGCGGTCCGGATGCACTTTTATTCCCGCGTAAAAGTTTTACGTCCTCGCCCCTAAAACTCGGTGTTTTCCGGTCTCCCGCGCTAAAAACAGCCACCCCCATGGGGCAGTTTTTGATGCGCGCAACTCGAACCTCCGCGCAAAATAAACTCAACCCCCGCAAGATAAAGTCAAGTCCCGCGCAACAAAAACACAAACAGTTGAAAAGCCTGTAAGTACTTCGGACACACAGGATGCCGTTCAGACACCTTAAATGAGGTGACAGGCAAGAGAGAGCGGAGGAGCTACAAAGTCGAATGAACATGAACTCAAAAGGATATTCAAACCCATATCATGCGAGCATGAGGGGAAATGGAACCGCAGCAATGTAATGGGCAATAGTGATGATGTACGACCAGGAGCGAATGCACAATTGACTTAAGAAGGGATTGGGCGGACAACTCTTAGAAACCGGCGTTTGTTATTCGGACTGTGCCGTGTATCCCTACAGATCCCTACCCACGAAGGACCGATTTCCTCACGTCGTCGGAGCTCTAGTCCCCCGGCGTAAAATTGAGAACTTGTGCCGAAATATGTACCACTGGTAGAAGAAACTCCCGCTGATCTGATCATTTGGGTTGCGACTGCCTACCTCGGTGGAGCCTGCTCTTTGAGAGTAGGGCTATAGTAATAGTATATCGTAGGCAGTCATCCAGGCCGCGATCCGCCCGAATTCACCCGAGGTCAGGAACATTTTCCTTTGGGAAGACACAAAAAACCCATCGCTTAATCCCGTGAACATACTTCACGGCAGCACGGCATCACGTCCCCACCCCTTTTTTCGTCCCGTTGCAGCTGCGTCCCACCCCATTCACGTCCCCGGTGCATGTGTATGTGTACCTTTTACTTGCTTATTTGCCATGTGGCTGTGGCTTGTTCCAAGTGCAGCAGGGGTTTCTGACCTTCAAGTGCCTGGCTTGATCCAGGGCACATTCTTGGTGCATGCTGGGCATGACCCCGAGATGGAACCTCGTAAGATTTACGTTCGAGGACTGCTGTAATCTCCTGCGCCAATCACTTGTTTCGGTCGTCTATTGACAAATACTCGTACTTCACAAGATTTATGACATTTTTTATACTCAATGCCTACCTTTTTTCTACCCGCTCAAAATGATACCCGGAAATTGCCCAATGCCGGAAGATGGCGGTAGGTATCAAAACAAAAAATGGCCCAGAGTCGCGTGAAGTAAGGTGGTTTTGCGACGCACGGGAATCAACCGAAGTCCTTCGCGGACAGATGATTAAAGAAGAGAAGCGGTGAAGTCTCGTTTACAGTGCCAAACCCCCTAACGAAACGTCATCAGCGAGCGAAATGTACTCCCGATCTCGGCTCGGCTCCGACGGCCATCAACTGTCAAATTTGCACCAGTGCGAGGTTAGATTTAGATTCGAGTCCGTAATTTACAGGCGGGGCGCCAGGGGGTCGCCGTCAAATATAAACAGCGTGTAATTTACCGTAATTAATTAACAGCGGCGCAGGCCGGAAAATTTTACCGTTTTTACGGTAAAGAATGGATGTAAAGTTTGTAAAATATGTATTTATCAGAAATCTAGGTGGGTGCCAGACTCCTAGTCCTGGCGATCAGAATCCTCCGTCAGCAAACAGCGGTTTGCCGCTGGGGTGGTATCTGACTGCAGCCGGTGTAGAATTTATCCATGCGGGGAAAACTTTGAAGGTTCATGCGAATAAGGAGGTGATCCTCTGCGCCGGGTGAGTATTCTCGTACCTTTTCCGCCTGTGTCGGGATCTGGGCTCCAGCACCCCTGATTTCATCTTACGAACGTCTCTTGTCTACAGAACCATCAAATCTCCTCAAATACTTGAGCTGTCAGGAATTGGACGTAAAGAGATCTTGGAGAATATTGGCGTTGAGTGTAAGGTGAGTCTGCAATGCTATTTCCTGTCTTTGTGCACTTTAAATTGATATTCACATAGGTTGACCTGCGCGGAGTCGGAGAAAAGGTCCAGGACCACACATATCTTGGTAAGGGTTGACGTCTTAGACAAGAAACCTACGATCTAATGCGTAACCCCGAGTTTGCAGCAGAGGCCAAGAGGCTCCAGCAAGTTCGACTCCGCAATTTAATCACGAAGACTTACGTGTGTTAACTCTAGCTCTAAGCTCAAAGGCATGCATCGCATCGGCATCACCTCCTTCGCTTATTTCCCACTCAAGTCGCCCACCTCCGACGCCCCTGCTCTGATCAAAAACACTGCGGAGAGTGTGGACGTGCTGAAGAAGAGCGGCAAACTTGAACCTGGTCAAGCCGATATTTTGAACAAGAAAATTCAAACCTTAAAGGATGATACGTCGCCCGATCTCGAGATTATTGCGTTCCCTGGTATATACTTGCTCATGATGGCCGTGTATTTCAGCTGACGAAATATGGCAGGGTATTTTACAACGGTTACTGCACCTAAGGCCGGGAAAAGCTACGCAACTATTCTCATCGTACTCAACCATCCGCTCTCGCATGGCACCATAGTGAGCATCTTGTCTTTCATCTTCATTATCTGTGATGCTAAAAGGTTTACATAGCACGCTACTAGCAATGATCCACCTGCGATCGATCCCGTGTATTTTGAGATAAACTCCCAGCGTGCCATCCACTCCCGCGCACGTTAAATCTCCACTGACAGATCTGGAAAATCTGGTGCAACACATCAAGTCCATTCGTTTCATGAATAACACCGAACCGTGGAAGTCGAGCGTCGTCCGCGAAATGGACCATGGTCCAAATTTTCAGACCGATGAAGACATACGCAGTGGGTATATGCGATGGTTTGGATCCAAATTTCTGAACTTTCTCTCACGCAGAATAGATATATGGTTGTCATGGAACATGCTGGCGTACTTTATCTTCATCACTTGTCTCCTCGTCTTACATTGGCACAGACACCATTGGATCAACCCCACCATTGAATAAACAAAGTGTTGTGTCCCCGGAGCTCAAGGTTGGGCCCTTTCATTTCGTCGTTAGTTCAGGAATAAACCATTCCCGTCTTTCAAGGTCTATGGAACTACAAATCTGCGTGGGGTTGATGTCGGCATCGTTCCAATTCACCTCGCCACGCATACCCATGGTCTGGCATCTATATTTACCCTTTGACTCGACGCCAACCGTTATACAGTGACTGCCTATGTAATTGCTGAAAAGGGTGAGTGTTACATCCGGCCTCGTTGTTTCACAGGGTCGTTGAAATCTTTTAGCGGTGGATCTTATCAGTGGTCGTACCAGAGACTGCTGATTGCCAACGAGAAACATATGTACAGAGAGCGAGCAGTGCTAGGTATACATTATTGCGATATGTGCTCGGGGAGAGAAAGCCGATGCGTCTCCGGCTCTACTAAGCCTTTTTCTCCTGAGTTTATTCCGAATCGTACTATCATTCATGGGCCCTGGGATGTCGGACACTTAGAAAAGATTATTGAATATCCTCTTGCACATAGGTCGTGGTCCAAATCCAAGTACACCAAGGGATACGGATACATCCTTTAGTTTCTGCAGCATTTTACCTTGTGTTAAACGGTCCCTCCGTTGTCGAACGGTGCCATTTTCTTGAGTGTCCCACTTCCCGATCACTGATGGCCGATGATCAACACCATAGCGAGCTCAAACCTTAACCGTTCCGCTCGAAACTTGGAGGAAACATCGTATGACATGTAAAACACTCATTTATGCGTCAGTTTGCTCCAGATTCGCCATAAATTGTTGAGGAAATGGCTGAAGGCCAACCAGTGCCTAGTCTTAGTTGTAGTTTTGATATCGGTGATTAGTGATGTGCGGGTCGGGTCGGGCTTGAAAGCCCGGGCTTGGGTCGGGTCGGGGCGGGCTTGGGGAGGCGGGGCGGCTGCGGCTGTCGATGAGCAGGGGCGTCTCACCGAGCAGGGCGCCGAACTTGCGTGTCGAGTGCATGACTCGGCGCTGCGCGCAGGCGGCGGGCGTGCGGGAGCGCGTGCGTCATCGGGCGCATCGTCGTCATCGGGCGTAGGGCTGCCACCCGTTGCCGTGACGGGCACGGCCGTCGTTTTACGGCCCGTCGATTCGGATTTCTGAGGTCCGACGGCACGGGACGGTCAACGGGACGGCCGTCGCGGCCGTGGCAACGGTCGACGAGGTTCAATTTTGTTTGGGCGTTCTGTGTGAAGGTAATGCCTGTCCTACATGATGTATTATCATACTGGAACACCCGTTGAGGTACTTACTGCTATTCTGGATCTTCATGGACCCGACCAATGCACTAAACGAATTTTTGAGTTGAAATATACGGGCTTTCCTAAAGCGGAATGATGGTCCCGCAGTCTCGGCTGAGTTCGGTATAACTCTCCAGTAGGTCTCAGCAGTCTGAGAAGACTTAGAATGAGTTGGAAGTGCTAAAAGGTGGGTGAATGGACCGCATAGAACAGTATTTGAAGCCAAACTATTATGATATACCCGTGTACCGTCGGCGTGCCGTGACGGCCGTGTTTCAACGGGCCGTTTTTCGACACGCGACATCTCCGACGGAACGGGCACGGCACCCGTTCGACGGGTGCCGTCGAACCGTCGCAACGGCAACGGGCGGCAGCCCTAATCGGGCGCATCGTCGTCATCGGGCGCATCGTCGTCGTCGGAGGGTCGACGAGATTAGTGGGAGTGGGACTCAGGTAATCCTCGGCTAAGCTCGGCTAACGCTCGTTAGTGGGACTCGACGCCGATAGTGGGACTCGCATACATTCAGCCATCAATAAATCAATCACAGCTGAAACCCCCGCCGAGGCGTCTGCACCACGCAGTGGGCCCCGCGGCGAGCGGTAGCACCACGCAGTGAGCCCAGCGGTGAGCGAAAAGCTCCACGCAGTGGGCCCCCACGGCGAGCGGCAAGGGGGGTCCGCAGGGGTCTCCCCCGCATAAGATATTCATTTAAAAACTCTTAATTAGCCGCAAAAACACAATAAAATAATGTTAAAAGGCTCCGCACCCAGCGGAAAAGGCCAGCGCAAGTGAGAAGGCCTTGTGCCAGCGAAAGGGCCCCGCGCCAGCGGAAAAAGCAGCGCTAGCGAAGGGGTGGGGTCTGGGGGAGCCTTCCCCCAGTGGAAGTGCCGATGATGCCGCATATTTGATGAATTGATGAATGCCCTCGGCCCGCCCATCATTAGTGGGACTCGCTTAATTGTGCGAGTCCCACTCCCACTACTCTCGTATATACTCTCGTCGTCGTGGCCATCATGGTGGCTAGGGAGCAGGATAGGGAGGGCGACACTCGTTGAGAGGTCTCAAGGCAAAGTGGGCGCACCTTGTGGTGGTCATCCCGACCTTACCGCGCGGCCCGATTAGGAAGAATGCAAAAGGTAACACATCACACGCCCTAGTGGGTGCACCTGGAAGAATGCAGAACGTAACGCGTCACACGCCCTTGTCCTCTCCTCTCACCTCTCGCAACCTCAGCGCCCGATTTGTTGGTGATTTAGCCGAAGCTTTAAGCTTGACACTTGTGCTGTTAGGCGACTGGGTAAAAACTCGTAAGGAGCTGAGGCTAACTACTACAGCTTATATACCTATTACTATTGTATCTAGAATATTCTACTTAATTCCGAGTCCGTCAGTTGCTGACTGAAAAAGTTCAGGCTAACTGATGTCCGCCGATCGGATCACTAATCACCGATGCGCCATCAATCTCCAACACGATTGCACGCCGTCGCTGGTGGATCAAACACGGGAATAATTCAGGGTGGCATCACCCCGTCGCGGCCATCGCTTGGACACCGTCGTCTGTCTCAAGACTCTCAGTCTTACTGTACTACTGTATTATTTCGATCAATTCGACAGGGGGTGTGACCCGTGACCCAAAAAACCAATTCGACAATTCGACAACCACCGAATTTTGGCGTGACACCCTTCAAAATTTCGACATCCGAGACGCAAAATTTAGGTTTTTAGCATGGTTGAGAGAATTTGGGTTGGTCGTGACGAAAGTTGCATTCGACAGACCCCTCCGTGACCCGTGACCCCGACCATATTTCGACATCGACAGGGGGGTCCGTGACCCGTGACTATCGAATTGATCGTAATAATACAGTAATCCGATCAAGTGTTCACAGGGTGTCACCCGTCACCGCAAGTGTTCACTGGATCAAGTGTTCATTCTGACAAATACCATCAATTCATCCCATATAGGGAAGTCCGGCGAATGCCGGACGATTTTTTGAGCATTTTCAGGCCATTCGTCACCGTCACCTATGTCTCAAGTGTTCAGCTCACAGGTCCTCGTCACCCGGCACCTGAACACTTGATCGGATTAGTACAGTAATCTCCATTCAAGTTTAGTATAGCTGCCAGCCTGCATCTATCTGTCCTTGGTGTGCCTATCCAGCAAGCTCAGTTCGTAGATCAAGCACCATCCAATTTTCTACCCGATCGAATTCCGCGATCCCTTCCTGCGGATACGTTGAATTTGATTATTTGGATATCCAGGCTGGCGTTCAGACGTTTTTTGATCCGTCACCTCGTTTACATTTATACTTGCTCGGTGGTGTTCAATTGAGTTCTGTGCAACTCACTCTCGGGCACAATAGAATTGATTTTCAAGTCATGCCGCCGACTGGTCCATGCATCGAACAACTAATGGTTACGACTCGGAATTAGTTATCGACGTTCGGAACACAATCAATCCACTAGGAGTATGAGCAAAGCAACCGTTCCCGACTTAGGACCGTGCATGAATCCATGGGGCAGTTTAATCGTGAGAGCAGATTTCCCAGACCAGCAGGGGTGCATTAACATTTCGTAGAATACATTTTTGGTTAGGGGGTTCAAGAATCTGAGCACTGGAAAGTCTTTATTTCGCCAGCTTTCTCGCCCGGAGTCGGAACCAGCCTACGTGTAAGAAACCATCCGCCCGAATTCGAAGCTATCCGGACACGCGCTTCGTACCAAAGTGACTGCGCGGCGCATCAAAAATGATGCGTCTTTAGCACGTGAGATATGTTTAACGAGTTATCGCAACTGCTATAGTCGCCTAACAGGATAATACGTGATTCTCGTCGGAGCTGAAATGAAACATGGTGTGCATATGCAGCCTAGTCTAAGGTGATTAATGGCACCATTAGACTGTAATAATTCCGCGGATGATGTCCGCCGCCTTCTCCGCACTGCATGTATTTATTTAGTCGGGTATTTGAATTTCTAATGGAAAGAGACATACACTCCGTAGAGCATGGACATCGGGTGCGCGCTGATTTGGAGCGGCAGGATGGAGAGCTGGATGATTGAATGATGGATCAGATGTACTCCTATAAATACTAAACTCACATCAACGACGCGTATATTGCTTGTCCCGTATACCTTCGAAGCGTGAGTTATTCTGTCAAAATTCAGCTGGCAAGAATTGAACTTGAATTCCGGGGAAACGACACCCCCTTTCGCTCTGGGGAGCATCGAGGCGCTGCCAATTGTATGGTACTCGGGACCCCGTGGTTTTTTATATAATCTGTCTTGATCAGTGAATGTCCGGTGAAGGTATGGAACGAACGTACCCGTCATTTCTTGGTCGGTTTGAATGGCCGCTCCAGGGTCCGCCTCGGAGGCGAATAGATCTGTATGGGGAATATTACACTGTGTTTTGGGCCTCGCACGAGGATTCGAATGCGTGCCTTTAAACCCTCCCGTACCCCTGAGTTTGCGAATGAACTTGAGAACACTAGCCATCACTTGTATATCTGACATAGAAAGAGTCAGAACCTCCAGCCCATATAATTTGCAACGCACGAACCGAAGTCTTCCTCGAAATAGTGCGGATCGATGGCAGGCTGGGAGCTGGGGTCGGCGGAAGCCACGTGTATCGATCCTGTGGAGAAAGGAAAATGAAGATTTCCTGTGAAGGTAATTAACAGTACTTATGTAATCATTTATGATCAACCGACATGGGGTTTTCAAGGTGTGGTGAAAAAATGTCCCAATCTAAGATTGCAAATGAAAATAGGGGCTGTGCTATTGTTTTCAGTGGCTGTGTTGAATAACAAATAGTGGCTGTCCTTTAAATCAGCTTCATATCTTGTGAATAAATAGTGGCTGTGTTCATGCTTTGTGATTAGGTGCTAATCGTGGGCCGCCGTTCGAATATCACCAGGTGCCTTTCTTTTTTACAATTTTTCATATTTGCCTCTCTCGCGCATTTGAGCAGTTCTTTTTGAGTGCATCATTTTAGAAATGCTTTCTTTTTGCTCGCATACAATTTTCAGTGTTCAAATCGACCTGTACCTCCTGATTTGCATTGAAGTCTATGTGGCTGTGTCCATCTGTTTGGTCTCAGCGGATTTCCCCGCAGCCCTCCACTAAAATGTCCATAGCAAGTCAACCATTGGGAGCACCTGTGTCTTTAGTAATCATTTTTTTTTGTCAGCTGCCTATTCCTTGTGAGTTTAAATTCTTTCGGGCCAGACAGCTGGGGTTTCCCACCCCAGACCCCGACTGCTAGCGCGGGGCTTGCCGCTAGCCACGGAGGCCCACCTAGTACTCAAAAGTTGCAAATTTGCCCTCGAATATAATAGAGAAGCATAATAGAAAAATTACAGATCACATAATTTTTTTGAAATTCTTAACCGAGGCAGTGGGGGATATTATTACAGGGTTTTAAGGATGCCATAGAGTGCCATCTCGTTGACAAGAGTTGTGGCCTGCTCCACCGACGTGTTGGTCAAAAAATGCTGAGTGAAAGAGTAGATGGCCCAGATCTCATGAAGCATAGGCACAAAGATGGCTGGTAGACAGAATGTCAGCAATGATCCAGGAGGGGACTACACGCTCATCACCGTATTTTTCGAGAACGGTGATAATGCATACACCGCCTTGGCGATGTAGGGGACTAGACAGATATATTACCTTGCTCTGAAAGTTTTGCCAGGGTGTCTGCACCCGCTGTGCGAACATTGCTGTCGTTGTCCTTGAGGCAATCCACGATTTGAGGGATGGAGGCCCGAATGGACCTCGGAACTCAGCTGCAATCCTCATCAATTGTTTCCCTCCATGCCCTCTGACCTGACTTACTAAATTGTGCCAACGTCGTAATTCCTTCAAGGATCACTGCTGAGACATCCTTTTCGGCATATTTCAGCAATTCTGCCATGGCCACGGCCACCGAGTGCTCCATCCTTGTTGCTCCTGTCGTGTATCCCAGTCAGTCTGTGGACCCCATTAAGTTATGAGAATCCGCACGGCCACGCCTTGCCACCATTTCACGAGAATCCGCTAGGGACAATTAGCTAGGCCTTCACGTTACTACAGAGACTCACGGATCTGAAATTGCTTGCACAAAATTATTGCGCAGGCCTTGCGTAGCTGCATACCCCCTCCGTACAATCCCTCAAGTGTGCCTGGACCAGTACACGTCGAACATCAGGTATAAAATCCATTTCGCCCATTTTGCTTAGGTTCTGTTTCGTTTGTTCCCACTGCTCGGTATGGTCATCGTCTCCCGCGGCAAGAAGGAGCCTTATTCGCAGGGCACAGGCCAACGGCTGCAAGTAGCTCATGAAAGAGTCCCATTGATGCAATGCCTGCCCGAGTTCAAGCAGCGACAGGGCACCCCGGCCTGCTTTACGGAGGGCCCACAATTCGCATCATCGCGTACAGATAGGCCTCCTCACGCAGCACATCATCGCCACCCAAGGGAGAGTTGGGTGTAATTTTGAAACATGAGTGAACCTTTGGCACAGGATCTCGCTTGCACCAGAATCGTGAAGAGCGTCCTGGAGGTAGGATGTCGAATTGGCTCCGCTATGGCTCTGACAGCCTCCTCGATTACTTCTCATCTGTCGAGTTGACGAGAATCCATGCCAGTATGCCCGCTTCGATCTCGAGATGTCCAGGTTTACGATGCACCTCCCTCAGGAACTCGATGAATTTTCGCCAGTGCCGATAAGCCCGCTTTAACGTGAAAGTGGTTCCGGCGGCGAATTGGGCTGTTTTCCTGGCCATACCGGGTCCACGTATCGACGATTTCTCGCTACGCTGGGGATAAAGTCGGACATTGTTGTCTGAAAAGGGCAGGCCGGAGAGAACCAGGGTAATATGGTGCCCAAGAAATATAGGCAAGTGGTTATCACAGTCATGACCAGAAGAGTGAGGCTGATCCCAAGATTATCACTGGCAGTGAAGAAACAAGACCTGCAGCAAATAGAAGAGCGCAATCTGGATGAGGAGCGGGATGCCCCCGACAATGGCTGCGAGGTGCCATTCACGTGATCTAAGATAGCGCAGGTGACGTTCACAAGCATCAGTAGAGTGTACTCCGGGTGTGGCAGGAGTATACTGTGCAAGCCACCCTTTCGCGAGTACCGCAGCGAGGGCACTAATTAGGGTCAAACCCAAGCTGGAAAACCACATCGCGTTCACAGCAAGGGAAGATTTGAGGGGTCGAAATGGCTCGGAAATCAATGTAGCGGAATCATTTCGCAGAGTGTGCAGGATCTGCACGAGAGGGTCTTTTTCAGGTCCTTCCGACTTTCAATGAGGAAGGCCGTAAGCATTGCACCGAATAGACCTGCCTATGATATCTGAGTGATATAGAACCAGGAAGGAAAACCTGCATACAAATATGAGGAGTTGATCGAGGCCAATTTGCCACAACTGTGCGAGCTCCATGTCTTCGGCTTCGTTGTGGCAGTGCATCCTGCACTCCCCCATCGGGATCGTAGCTGTTGTTTGTCGTAGATCACAGCCAAACACATCATCCCTTGGCCTTGACCCCGCGCAGTCCCTCGCAGCCCGATTCCACGGCCCGCGCCTGGTCTCACCGAGCCGACGCCAACCTCCCGCCTATCTGACCTGAGGCTACGCCTCCATTTGGTGACAACAGCGTGGTTCTACTCCTGAATCGCCGCCTTTCCGACCGAACAGCACCGCTTACCGAGACCTGCCGCCGTTGAACACTGCTTTACCGATACACCACCGCCCAGTGCTGCTCTGTCATTCCGCTTCTGCTGCTTTTTTTCTATAAAATCTCTGCTTCCCGCTATCGCGATCCTGCTCAAAATGGGCGACCTGCAGACAACTACAAAATTCCGGCCGGCCTCAACGACCATTTTCGTCATCCACTCAACGCCGCCGATGACTTCATGGTAGCCTTCGAGCGTGCCGTCGCATTCTCTGCCATCCTAGGTGACGACCACGTGTCGAACCTGTGGCAGCGCGCCCTCGAGATCGGATTTCTCGCGGGGCGCGGGGCGACCGAGACTGCCCCCCAACGCGAGGAGTTCGACGACTACTCCTTCGGGCATGATGAGGGTGTGAAAGAAGGCCGTACGAGCGGCTTGCGCGATGGGAAGAAGGAAGGGCGAAAGGGGGGAAGGCCCAGGGGTTGAAGGAGGGGGAGATTGTTAGGTTTGAGAGGGGGCTGAGCGAGGGGAAGCGCCTGGGATTTGTCGCGGGGAGGGAATTCGGAGAGAAGCAGGCTACAAAGCTGAGTAAACCTCTCGCATCCGAACACATCCTCGTCGACGCCGGAACAGACTCACCTCTCACCGAGCTACCCCTGCCCCGGGCTCCCTCGACGGTTACCTACGCCTCCGCCTTCGCGCAGACCGACGCTCAGTGCACCCCCATTCCGCCTATCCTCAGCACCACTCCACCTCTTGTCTGGGCAGATGAGCCCTCGGACGTAGACTTTCCCGAGCGAACGAGCTCCCCACGGCTCCCTCCGCGCGACCTTTCTGCGCTCCGCTCCCACTCGACCTCCTCCGCGCCATTCGCAGTATAAAATAGGTAGTTACTGTATGAATTCACCAGAATTCTCTCGCCCGTTTCATTGTTTGATCGGATTCAGGCCCGCCCTCGAATAGCCCGATACCTCAATAACCGTTCCCCTCTTGACCCGACTCCGTGATGGCCGCGGCGGTGATTGCCACAGCTTCCACTCATCACTTTAGGCTTTCGCATTTGGCATATTTGCCAAGACGCTAAAGAAGGAGAATTCTATTTAGCAGTTGCCAAAAACACCCGGGGTGCAGCAGGGGGTGCCAAATAGAAGTCCGATGATTTGTAAGATAACACCAGTTGGCGGCTGATGGCGGGCGTGGCGGGAGGGGCGGGATGTGTAAGGGTCCCTGGTGCATGAATAAATCTGAGAAAAATGCAAGAGTTAGTATGGTATACAGGCAGTCATCCGCATTATTTTTGGAGAAGATCCATTCCGTAGTCGACAGCAAACTCGAAGAACTCTGGATTTTCTGCATCAATTCGGCGTCAAACATCTCTAAAGCCTCAACAAAGGCCAGGAAAAATTGGGAGAGAAAAGTGGGGAGTGAATGAAGGTGTAGAACTATACAGTATAGCAGGGTCCCTGGGATAATGAGACATCCTTGGGTATTCTTTTCTTTAAAGCTGCCCAGCGTCCTCTCATTTTGAAGTTCTTTCATACAGTGCATTATATACATTTTAGCCCCGTCTTCTGAATAAATTTCAGGCGCGGAGAATCCCTGGCGGACGATCCTCTAACTGGCCCAACTATTTCACTGGACCTTCTTCAGTGTTCCCCCGGGCTGATACGACGTGACGCCCGCCAAGTCTTACATCAAGCACCTCATGAAGGTGCAGGGTGCGATCCGCCCGCTGGTGTTCCAGAAGTTGATGGAACCCTGTTCAACGTCATCGGCGAGTACCTCGTGCAGTACGGTGCGGATTTTTCGTCTGCCGACGATTTTCTCGCGCGCCACCACGGGGTCAAATGTGTGGTCGAATTTTTTTTGAGGAGTGTGACGAGGAATGGTTTGCGCTGGACGAAAGGCACAGGGCGCTCCCTATATGCACCGGCGGGGAGGCGAATCCCGGGTCACCTGTTCAAGGCACCGGCCTCACCAGGTATGAGTTCGGGGCGTGTACCATACACTAGCGGTGCTTGCTAGTGCTGTTCTGCACATCTATAGTAGTCTCTTATAAACAGACACTACAACATTATTCGCTCGTACCTCGTGTGTTGTAGTCTGTCGAATACTCGAGACGTGTGATTAGAGATCAACGTTATTATGTCATGTCAAAATTCCCGGTCCTTATTCGGGCGGTTGCGACGCGTCTTGAGCTACTTCGAGGATGTAAATTCGTTCAAAGGACCGGAAAGACCCCTTCTCACTCATTTTCCTGCGGAGGAACCTCAGAACAGCAATGCCGAACTTTGATGGGCCGGCCACGCCGGCGGTCCGTTCTCCATCGAAATTTGTGGGAAGCGAGAGTTATGACGAGACAAGAAAACTTGAAATCGCAATAAAATTTCATTTGGCCTCTTAGAATTTGCCGTGGAGGCAGGTGAAAGTATGAAAGCACCGTGGGAGTAAATTCAAACTCCGCAGTTTATGTAATAAGGTCGATCTCCTAACGCCGGGCGCGCGGTAAACTACAGACTATGTCTAAAGGTGAGCTCGTGTTTGGAATGAAGATGCGGGGAGTTACTAGTTACTGACGGTGCGGGGAAATAAATTGATTCTCGAACGATTGGACGATCCTCGGCCCGCTCTCCGACGCTGCGCGCTATCTGTGCACTGTATTCAGAGCTCTCCGCAGCGACGTGATTGGCGCCGGGGCTGCGGGCCCAAAGAAGTGGGTCTGGTAGTATTTTGAACGCGGCGAATATTCTTGAACCTGAAAGTAATTCAACCCCAGTCTACAGATGAGTCGGGCGCAGGTTCAAACTTGACATGCCCAGCGTGTCGCGTGGTATTTTTATTGGAACAGATCGATTTTGCGGGTTGAACGATCAACGGCACGTTCTCCGAACGCGCCAGCGCGCGCTATAGTACTAGCAGACGTACTCACACCCGGGACCGCGCGCAAGCGAGTGGGTTGCGTACTATCCCTAGCCCGGGGATATAAATAGGGGCACGTGCCTGTAGTGCGCATGCGGAAAGAACCAGGGAGTCGCGTATTTTAAATTAAATTATCTCGGCTTGAAAGTTGACTCAGGATACCCCGCCGCGTAGTATTCTACCTAAAAATACAGAGTAATGACCCTGTATTGTGCAACGCGTGCACTATGTATAAACATACTAACTCGGGGCAAGTCGAGGGATGCTGACTGACACTGAGCAGCAGCTGAACAGTGTGAATGAATCAAACGTTGCCGAGCGCCGCGGAGCTCGCTCGGAGTTCCTCTTCAACGGTCGCTGCATATCTTTTGATTATTAGCACGCCGAGTCGGCGCGTCGTTCGCACGGCGGTTTATGGACGAGGAGAGCTAACACCGCCATGGGGACCTAGGACCCCCAGAATCCCTTTGGAGGCTAAGTCCGGCGGGGTGGACAAAATCTGGCAAAATTTGCAGACCAAAAAAATACGAACGTGACCGCTTTAGTGTAAAACCCGTTTTCCGCACGCTCATAGAGCGTGGGAAATTTAAAAGTGGCGGACAAGAATCGCCAGATCCGAGAATTTCGGGACCTAGCCTCCAAAGGGATTTTCAGGGGTCCTGGGGACCTTGGTAGACCTTGGTTGACCCAGACGGAGATCGATGAGATCGGATCGGGATCAGACACCGGCGGGCATCACGATTTGTCGTCTGTGCCACGACCACGCTTGTATGAGTATCGAGGACGGGAATGCGAAGGGTGGCGTACCGCCCTCCATAACGCGTATGGATTTCGACGTCTTCGTGGACGATGCGCAGCCGGGGGGCGTGGATGGAGCGGATGAAGATACGAAACGGATATGAGGACAAGACGCGGAGGACGAGACGCAGATGCTGGATACAACGCTACTGACTACCCCGCGCTCGTCCCCATTGGCGAAACCCGAATCGGCGCCCTGCCAACTCTCCCCGCTATCGCGACTTTGCACGCACTTGTCGCCGCTCGACTCCCCGCACTCGTCGCCCCTCCTCACATGCTGCCCGAGCTGCTCACGCTCATCGCCCTCCACCTCGCCACCGTCCCGCCGAACCTCGCCCCCCCCGCCGCGGTCCTCCCGCTCCTGTGCACGTGCCACGTGCTCCATGCGCGGCTCGGGTTTGGCGGGAATCCCGGGCTGTGGGGCCGGATTGGGCGGGCGAAGTTCGCGTGCGCATCGCTGGCTTCTCATTACCCCAGCAGTGCACTTGCATTTCGGTCGTTCGACCTACCCTCTCAACTGCTCTCTACGCACGAATCATCGTAGTGATTACTGGGACTTGTCCGCCCTACACTTAAACATAATTGACCCAGCAAGTTGTTACGGGACACGTGATTTATTGCCCTTTTGTAACATACTCCCGTAACAGCTAATTTTGTGTGAGTTTTTCGATCGATAGAAGTACCTTTTTGATTGAAATGACCGCTGGAAGAGACAGTATAACCAAGAACACGACTTGGGTATATTATGCCTGCAATTAGTGATTTTCCTTTGTTTTTACAGCTGAATCTCGCTGAAAGAAAACATCCTGGTGCGGGGGAGATCCCCGCGGACCCCCCTTGACGCTCGCCGCTTGGCCCACTGCGTGAAACTTCCACTCGCCGTGGAGCTCAACAATATTTTAAAATTTAGGGGTGCATATCTCAACTCTCTCAGCTTATTCTACACTTTTGGGGAATATCTAGCGTGGGGGAAGACCCCCCGCAGACCCCCTGACGCTCGCCGCTGGGCCCACTGCGTGGGGCTTCCGCTCGCCGCTGCGCGGTGCCGACACAAAATATAATTCCATGTGCGGGAATCGAACTCTTGACCGCCGGCAAATAAAATGAAGAAAAGTAAAGATCATGAACCGCTATATACGATACAACCGATGCAATGTGTTTTGTTACGGCCCCCAGTAGGTCTCAGGGTGCTCGAGTCACGTGCCCCGTAACAACCTGCTGGGTGAATTAGGATAGACTCGCTACCAGTACATTTTAGGTAAGCCATCATTGATTACGGCAAGCGGAGGATCAAGGCTCCCTAAAACGACTGGAACATTTGAGCGTGATTTTGGCGGGACCCGCCAAACATGAGTTTGGACTTGGAATTTTGGGAGCCCGAGTCTTCAGAAAAAGTGTACAAAGTTATATAGAGAAAGTTGCTCCCCTTCGAAATCTAAATTGATTGAGCCTAACATGTTTTTCGACTTTAGCTGAAGGTGCTCAACATCGTCGGTGCACGGACCAGTTGACGACGTCGAGCACCTTCCACCCAAATACAAAAAAACTTGTTGGGCTCATTTGATTTGAAATGTGAAAATACATGACTTTCATGCAGATAGTGATGTTCAGGGCCCGGCCCGGCCTGGAAGCCGCGGCTTGGGCCCGGCTTGACGTGGTCTGGGCTTCGGATATCCAAGGCCCGAGCCCGAGCCGTCAGGCAGGGCTTCAAGCCCGGGCCTCGGGCTCGGGCCCGGGCTTGAAATATATATTCCCACAGTTGAGGAGCTGGGGAAGGCATCGACAATTCCATAGCTACGCTAAGAGGTAAATCATAGTTTGGTTCAGGGGAGTGCGACCCCGACATCAAGAGGGTGGGAGGAGATCATGTGTCACATTTTATATCTGGAGTGTTGCTGGATCCTGCCGGATCCGGCATTATAGGATTGGCTGAGATTAGAACACCACATCGACCTCGTTATTCACATGCCTGCTTATTTGTTTAATTATTCACATGCATTGTGGGATAATGCTATTTAACAATCCCCCTTGTTAAGAACAACCGGGTTGCAGAATAGAAAGTTTCTATCTAACAACCCCGTCTATTTATGAACTTGTCACAGTGGCAGTGGCAGTTGATGGTGGGGACGGCGGGCGTTGCCAGTCCACATAAGGAATAGAACTGACTCCGAGGTAAATTTAGGTACATTTTAACACCTATAGCACTCCAGTGTGACTTGCACCTTTTGCGTTGGCACGGCGGGTCCCCTCAGACGGCACGTCCGATTGCAGCCTGCCGGCACTGTGATCCAAATCGGCATTGCCCGGCAGCATCCGCCGCCCTCTCCCGTTTCGCTACATTTTGATAGTAATAAAAGTGCCAATATCAAATAATAATCAGTAGGAGACTTGCGCAGACCTTTTCTCGTGCTTCAAGGAGGCTCATGCATCGGTACCTTCCGCGCGAAGTCGATGCCGGATCGGGCCGACGCAATTCTGGGACTCGGTGCCGAGCCTGCCGCCGATTACACTTGCCAATTCCTCAGCTGCAAGTGACCAAGGAATCACTGAAATGAATTTGACTGTATGTCATCCAACACACCGAAATTACCTCTGCCCGAGTCGGGGCGGCGGGGATTGGGTGGCGGTGGATTGATTCTGTGACAAGTTTATAAATAGTGGGGGGTTGTTAAATAGTGCAACCCGGGTTGTTCTCGACAAGGGGGGTTGTTAAATAGAATTATCCTGCATTGTGCGCTGTCAAGAGACTTTGAAACACACAACTAGTTCGGATCTGATCCGCCCCCCATGCCCGGGCTTGGGGGCCCGGCTCGGGCTTCAGAATGTTGAAGCCCGAGCCCTGAGCCCGCCCAGGCCCGCTCACGGGCCCGGCCCGGCGGGCTTAGGGCTTGAAGCCGGGCCTTGAACATCACTACATGCAGAGACTTTTTACACTTTTTTCACAGGTTGCACCCTCTCCAATTCCAAGTCCAAACTCACATTTGGTGGGTCCACCCAAATCGGGACCCAAATGTCCCAGCCGCTTCGCTCCGGCAGCGCAACCACGTAAGCGAAGCGGATGGTCACGAGCCTAGAATTAGGAAGACTTCCGCCCTACCATTGTACCAAGATCACCGCATTATATCCTCTTACTCACCCACAACGCCTACGCCCGCGCCACCTCCCTCTCGCGCCTCGTCTCCCGCCTCACCACCGCCGTCCCCCAGGAGCACTACTCTGACCTCGAGCGAGTTCAAGCGCCGCGTTTCTCCGGTGGCGTCGGGCCCGGTGGCGTACGGGCTCGTGCCGAGGGAGCATTCAAGAAAGAGAGAGGGGACACGCACCAATCCCCTCTCTCTTTCTCGTTCGAAAAGACGATCCCGACGCTGTGGGGGCACGTCAAGGGTGCGTCGTACTATCCTTCGCTCCCCGTCTTCGCAGCGCGCGCTGACACCCCTACCCGCGCACACAGGCTTGATCATGCTCCACCCCGAGCACATCGCCCACGACAACGCCCTCGGCTTCATGAGCGACGACGACGGCGAGACGTGCAACCGGTTTCATTGTGCGTCCTTCTTCGCTTCCCCTTTGTACGCCAGTTGCTCTACCTCCCCGCCCGCTCCGCGTGCGTACAGATACAGACACGCATCCGACGCAACCCACCGCATGCTGCACGGGCGTCGTGCGCCCACGGCTCACGGTGGGTATGTGCAGCCGCCCTCGGACTCTTACCTGTGACCTGCGCTCGAAGCGCCGAGCTCGCCGCTCGTCCGCGGCCCTGCACAGACAAAGGCCGAATACGGGAGAGGGTGCGCCCTGCTCCTTCCCTCCCCTCGTACGCCGCGCCCGCCGGCGCCGCTGCAAAGACGTAACCCGAGTGCGGGAAACGACCTACGCATGCCCTCGGGCTTGCACCCGGCCCTGCGCTCGCGACGCGCCCCCCGTCCGTGGCGCGTTCGCGGCGCTGCAGGGACGTGCGTACCGAGCGCGGGACCTTGCCCTTCCCTCGCACCTGCGCTCTCGCGCCGCCGCCGCGCCCGCCGCTGCACAGACACACGTCGCCTCGGCGCGTCCGTGTCCGTATCCGTCCCCGTACTCGGCTGCGGCGACGCCACGCCTTCCGAGTCTTGCGCTCGCGCACCCGTGGTACTGCTACCTGTCCGCACTTGCCTGCAATACATCGGTTTGCCGCCGCCGAATCCGAGTCCGCGTCCGAAATCTATGAGAGGACGAGGGGATATTGAGATCTGCGGGCATCGGTCGATCGAGGACTTGTCGCGATTCAAGATGAGCTTTACCGGGGCTCGCGAGTCTGGATCGCGACGCGGCGCGTGGCGGGCGGCGTCTAATGAGGGATTCGGGTGAGCGCAGAAATTCAATGTAATAGCAGTGTCGTCGACCTACCGAATGCGCGCGCCGGTGCCAATGTCAGTGAAAAGCTAACGAAATGGCAGTGAAACCAACTCGGGATGTCGTCAGTGCCGCAATTTAACCAGGCAAGTCGGAGATGCTGGGCTGCAGTTGCGGGATATCAGAACGAATCGAGCGGGCTACGACCGTGAATTGCGCGCAACGGGGGCGCATTGATTAAGGGGGTTGTGCAATCTACCTTTCAGCGGCGAGTCAGCGCGCAGATAAAATGTGTATAGGCGAGGGGCGTACTGCGTAAAAATACGAGTCGTTGGAAGGACGGTGGTTCAAGGTTGACGCGAGGGATGGTGCTGCGGGGCTAAGGTACGAGGAGCCTGCGGAAATCCGGTCAGTCCGCTAAGAATTGAGCAAGTACGGAGGCATGTAGACCCGGTGTGATAGCTACAGCGATGTACGGGACCCTGCGGGAAAATGTGGTCAGTTGCGCTGGAAGAATTGTGTACAGGGGACAAACCCGAGGTAGTAATTGAAGGGCGGCGCGCATTCGGCATAGGCGCCCACACAAACCGAGGCCTAACTTGATCCAACGCGCAAACAATTGTATGACTGCGGGGTGGTATGAGTTGACGAAGGCCCACATAGGAAATCGTACCAGCGGGAATAGCATTGGGTGGACACTGTAGGGCTCGAAGCCTTGAGGGAATTCAAGACTGGGCTCGAACTTCAAGGAACCCAGAAGTCAGAACGGTGTTCGAAAGGGAGAGAAGCTTGCTGGGTTGGCAAGTCTGCCAGGTCAATGCGGATGTACGGTGATGTTTGATTTACTTCGCGGGTGGGTACTGAAGGCGTCGTTCGAAGACAAAATTCGAAAACTGCAAAATAAGGGTTGGTTCAGAGTCCGAGGGAACAAAATTCAGGTGGGACGAACCTTGCGAGGGCAGTTTGCGAGTGCTTGACTTGACCCGCGAGTAGAACGAAAACTTCGTTGGAAGCTAGAGTATAACACGTAGTACTGTACGTATAGTAGCAAACCAGGCTCATGAGAGAATCTCAGGGCCAAATTACTGTGAAGCGGAACACATCATCGGCATTAGGCCTCTCCCTCTGCAACGACCTTGCAGATCACCCGGCACAGCGGCACAGGCATATGGGATCGCTCCGCCAAGAGCCGGGACGAAGTCGACGATGATGCGCACCACCTATAAGTACAGTAAAATGAAACATGACTCTCCAGCTCTGTCTTGATTTACAGGTGTATGGAATGGGGCTCGCATTGTTTCCAACGCGGTACTTGGAGCGCACAGACCACTAATTTGATCGCCGTTCTAATCCCATTGTACTGCGATCCTTTCCTTTCAACATCATACACTCGGGACTCAGACATTCTCAGCAGGCGCAAAACTCAATCCCTGCTCGAGGAATTTGAAATTTTCTATCAAAAGGCGGATCAGCAAGTCGGCTGACGATCAAGCCCAGTGAAAAACCCGGCATTTGGCGACGTTACCTCGAACGATCCCCCGGCGCGTTAATAATCAAAAAACACAGCGACCGGTGAAGAGGACCTCCGAGCGAGTTCAGTAGAAATGAAACAAGTGGGTAGAATCCTATTGTGCTATGCAGGTTTATTCGTGTTGGAGGCACTCACTGCTTCCGCACCAATTCGAAGAATCATGCATCGAAATGGGTGATTCGGACGGCGTAGAGTACTCCGGGAAATCTGCATTGCTGTTGTGGGGACGATAATCCCGGGCCACGAGCTACAGAAATAACAGGTCGCTGATCGTTCGCAGGGAGCAAGCGAGGCAGACAGACCTCATAGGAGATGACATAGCCAACTATCGCCAAGAACGCGAGGATCTCTCCAGTGGACATGAGGAGCACCCAGAATAATTGCGTTCCGCAGCACGAGTTCCCGATCGGTGTTCCCATAGGAGCATATTTCACTGACGACGTTTCATCTGAGTTCGGGCGACTAATCAGAAATTTCCTTTCGATAAGAGTTGGACTACACTCACCCGAATTTCTCAGAGGCGTACGGGGTGGCATTGCACACAGCGCACTCAATCGAGGTGCCAAAGACGTAATACTTCTCCATTTTTTGCCCATCACCATGTGGACAAGAGTCAACCTGGGAAATGTTCAAGTGTCATGCTTCTCGGATTTCGACCGCCTACTGCAGATTGAGCGCCATGCAAAGAACATGCCGGCGGAAAAGATTAGGCTGAACTGTACTCGGACATGCTATGCGTTGAGCAGCAAGGAGGTGAGACTTAGACCTACGTTAATAAGGAAGCCAACGAAGCTACAATGCGGAATTGGTCCTGTACTCTGCGTTCCTACGAGGAAGGTAACGCCGAAGACGAGGCTGGTTGGGGGGATATAAGCATTGATCCACGGTCTTTCATCCAATGGGCACTCACTTGGCTATCAGAGTGTATACCAGTAGCCGGAAACTCACATGATCAAGATGGTGTTTTGACAAGGGGTTCCATGCCGCATACGCGTAGGCGCAGAGCACAAGGAAGGTCAGGCAGGTCCCTGGTATCCCTAAACCAAGTATCAAAGTACTGGGGAGGGCAGTATAGGTTAATTCGTTCGCAGAGAAGGTCGCATTTAACAGCTTGAGAATTTCCAAGTGAGGCAGCTTTCCCTTCAGCACAGAGAAGTGTAGAAGCTTAGAAAATGGAAATCTGAATTCGACCATTTTCCATCGCGCCGAATGCTGAGTTATGAGATCGAATGCGGGTAAATGAGTCGCTACCTCTCCGGCCTCGTTATTTACCATCACGGATAGTAGATGGTTTCCACTGCGTTCCACCGCACGTCGAAGGAATTCCATGTCGTTCTCGACATGGCTGGGATCAGTCCACAGTAAGTATGCCTTCGAGGTCGATATGACGCCGTAACGCCGGTGTGCCCAGAACAATCCCAGTGTGCCAGCGCGCGCACCGCGAAAGCGTCAGAAGCGGAGCACGAGCCAAACGTGACATTTCCGTCGCAAACGATAGATTGCTGAGAACGAGGTTATCTACCGCCGCTGTGAATGCATCCCAGCATAACCCGAAGATCTCGACGAAAATTTCAAAGAGAAGGCGACGGATGGGTGCAAAGCGGCTTTTGAAATCAGCAGAATGGGTCTGGATTGCTGTGCGCTCAGCCGCCAATTGGTCCAGTTTCTCTTGGAGCCTCGCTATTTCGTCGTCGCATCGGGCGAGCTCATCTGCTAGTACAGACACGATGGACGGTAGTTCAGGAGGAGGATGTAGGTATGAGGACCTTTTGAGCTGGGTCCAGGAGGCTTTGGCGACGATGGGTGCCGGTGTCGCTCATGGTGGCAAGAAGAAAGCCGGTCACGATCACGTGCAGTGACTTATCGCTTCATGACCTCTCTGACTGTCCCATCTATGTCGTCGGGGCTGATGTCTTCGGCCATGAAGGTAAGATGGTGAGTTGGTGGGTTCACCTCGGGCCTGGGCTGACTTTCCACTGTCTGAGGTAAAGTTTCCGGCGCCCTTTCCGTGATAGGAGAGGTATCTGGCAGTGAGTGGACTGGATGTGTTGGAAGGGTTCGAGGTGCGTTGCACGTCGCTCGGCGTCGAGTTTTGCTGACCGTTTACTCTTTCAGGCTGCACGGGAACTTCTATGCAGATTTTCTCGTGTGCTTCCTCCCCGAACACCGTCTCGTCCTCGAAGCGAATGTTTCGCTCGAGGGTGATGGTACCTTTCTTTGGCTAATACACCTTGTGGCCATCTGGGGTCTCGACACTTAGCCCAATCCATACGGCTTCCTCCGCGCGCGGTTCCAGCTTCGACCGCCGCAATACCCGCACCCACACCTAACACCCAAACGCCCGAGCGCGACATAAGTCAGGCTTATCGCCCGTTAGGCATCGGACGGGGATTTTGGCGCCGTCTTCTTGGTTGACGTGCGGTCACGCAACCACATTGCGTATATGACCGCATGCCCCCAGAACGACTTTGGGAGGCCGCTCGCGATGAGCATAGCTCGCATGTGGCCGCCGAGGGTACCGTTCAGACGTTCCGCGCCGCCGTTCATTTGGGGTGTGTCGTGCGCCGTCAGATCGCGCCTCGTGCCCTTCGACGCCAGATGTTTGTCGCATAGGCCGCCGGTATACTCTCGCCGCGTTCGGTATGAAAACACCTGATGTCGACGCCATGCTGCGTCTTCATCTCGGCCTCGAACGATTTATTACGAGTACTTATGTAATCGTTCTTTTCTTAAATCGGAGTGAAGTTTTCGCAGGCTCGAAACTTCATTAGTCCGCACTCATTTGTGTAATGTTTTTAGTGGCTGTGTTGAAGCCTTTTTAGTGGCTGTGTTTAGATCCGCTTCAAACTTTGTGACTCGTTAATGGCGCGCGAGAGTTCGAACCTGTCCAATGCATTTATTTTTCGACAAGGTATGCCTTCGCTTCGCTCCGGCGAATGCACCAAAACAACTCTGTATTTACACGGAATTTATAAAAGACCGTTATTGTCGCAGTACAGTATGATTCTGTGTTCAAATCAGTCATTCAAGCGGAGATTGGAACTCACCTGCCGTGACATGCCGATGGTCACGCGTCATTGCCACGCGGCCAAGATCGGCTGATCGACATCGCTCGGCATCGCTCGTGCCGGCGGCCAGTATTGACTTACGGTGAACTGAAATATAGTATTATTGTCTACCAATTCCTACAGGGATTCACGGGGAAGTCGGCTGGAGACCCCCTCTAAAATGAAAGATTTCATTTAGCACATTGTCCAAACATTGTCCCACCCCCGGAATTTGCAGCTCATTATTCTGAGTGCTTGCCTGAAATCATCTTTATGAGGGAATGAATCCGCTCGGTTGCTGTACCCGATGTGTCTGTCGGGACGAGCAACCGTACATCGGCGAGGCTGTTAGATAATTAATGCTCAATGAAATTAGCCGTTGTTCGGATTGCCTGCCTCAGGTGCAGCACTAAACAGCACACATCGAGGTAGCACAACATAAACACATTTAAGATGCAAACCATCAAGCCTTAAGGAAGCTCCCATTTCTCAACTCCACCATGAAAAAAGTAAATAAAATCATAAGTGCGAGTTTGCCGGGCCATGCCGCGGCCATCACCCCCAAGTATTGTTCGAGGGTTTCCTTCTCCTCCTTCGTCTTTTGGAGGTAGAGGAACCCGATGTTGGTATTATCATCAAAGAAAGTGCTGTACTGTTTATATCCGCCCTTTGCCGTTACTTAGGTGAGTTCTTCATTTTCGCCTGAATGCAAGCCTTACATTCGACTATAGGCGTGGAGAGGTCCACATTGAAGTTCAGTGCGGTGCCATCTCGTGCCAGCATCTCTATCGTGCTAGGTGCTAGGTGACCGAGCCGTTCGTGGGCCTCGGTGCGCGTCAGCGGCCTTCGTGCGGCGTGGGCAGCGCCTGCGGCGGTGCCCGGCTCTGGCTTCCACGTCGTCAAGGGGTACATGCCATTGCGTTCGGGGATGCGGAGGTCCGGAGGATTAACCTCCCTGTCTTGGTATCCGTGAGCGTGCCATGCACGCTCTCCGCGTTGCTGAAGACGAGGCCATGTCTGCGCAGCCTCGTGAGGGAGATGAGAGGCGTCGAGCACGATGGAAGATAGTATGTGCTCGAAAGGCTGAATGTTTTCATGACGCCGTCCTGATGACACACAAATCGTACAGTGCCCCTCTTGGTCGCGTATTCGGTGCCCGACACTGTCTTGGATTTTGTACGGCGTGCACAGCGCGATTTCGACGAAGTTCTCGAGGTCGCCGTCATAGTGTTTGGACGCGCCAGTGTCGAGGAGGCGGGTGATCTGGCCGGAGTTGGTACAAAGCGCGAAGCTCGGGGACGCCGCCGCCATGTAGGCGTGACTTCGGCGGCATGCTGCTGCTGCTGTGGCTTTGCTTCGCTCTCCTGCGAGGCCGCCGCCTTCCCCTTCTTTCCGCCTCTGTTCTTTTTCCTCCACTTTGGGCCTTGGCCTTCTGCGCCACTGCCTGGACGGAAACACTTCTCCACGGTATGGTTATTCAATCCGCAGTTCGTACACGATGTCTTCCCCTTCGATTGCTGCTGAGGCTGGTATTTAGCTGCCATCGCCATGGCTTCCTCGCGCTCGCAGCGTTCGTCGGCCATCTCAAATTTGATGGATTGTTCCAACGTGCGATGGACCAGTGCGAAGTCAAGGTCCCTGCCGGCTGCCATTGCCGCGGTAAGCGCCGTCTGTATGACGGGGCGTTGCTTCTTCGGCATGGCCTTTGTGAGGATGGCGGCGTAGACGTCGTCGGTGAGTGTTCCACCGGCTAGCATATATTCGTTACGCTTTTTAATCAGACGTTCAATCGTCTTCAGCGCGTCCTCGGGATCTTCGCTGGTGCAGCGCGTCTCGGTAAGTTCCAGCAGTAAATCAGTTTCGGTGAGTACGCCCTGATTCTCGAAGCGTTTACACAGCGCATTCCACAGTGCGGCCAAACAGGTAGCAGTCATGCGCTCCTTGTACGAGACCCAGTTCGTGCCGCCCTCGAGTAGTTTCGGGACTGTCGTCACGACTTTGCCGGTCGTTGAATGCAAGGTGAGGTCTGAGGCCATCTCCGGTCGGGTGCCCGTAACCTGTTAGCGTAGCGCCTCAGTTAACAAGATGTAACTCAGTTTTACTATTAAGTAACTGTTAGCGTAGCCTACAGAATAATTAGAACGGGAATAAAATATTACAGTGAATGAATGTACACCTCAGTTAACAAGATGTAACTGAGGCTTTTAAGCGAGTTTCGTAAACTATCTAGTTGAGGTATGACGGGATGAACGGATAAATGAAAGAGTAAATGAATGTGAGGTAAGTAAAAAGTAAGTAATATGATTATACCGCTAAAATGGCGTAACCAAATTTCATGGTAAGTAGCTCGACGATCTTGTCGATAAGTGACTTTCCGTCAATGAAGAGCGGCTCCTCCTCGGGAGCGTACTCGCAAATCTGCACCAGCTTCTGTTTGGAGATGCTTGAGTGGTGTAGAAGTACGGAGAGGGCACCGAGATCATTGCAAAAATGATGCAACCTCGACAGGAAGGGCAAGGGAGGAGATCTGAGATCTCGAGGGATTCGAAAAGGGGCGCGGGAATCGGAGCTCATAAGTAGCTCGTCTGTAAAGGCGCATGGCGAGAATTCATCCCACATGTTACCCAGCGTTCAGGGAAAGATTAGATTGGGAGTAGATAGAACCCACAGACGTGACGGCGTCATGGCTCAGAATGAGTGCTCTTCAATGAAAGGGTGTCATTGAAACCCAAAAATCCATGGTAGAAACCGTAACCCAGCAGACTGGGTGTCTGATCGTAATTCTCTCTCTCTGGAGATACTCAGTAATATATGATGAAATCGTAACTCCCCCGGTCCTGGTGAGGTATACTCAAGGTTACGACTGAGCCTTGCAAGAGAATGAAGTTAAAGATTGGGCGCTGAATTTTCATTCAGCCTTTGCGAAAGAGATGTCTCCCAGAAAGACACATACAAGATTCCGGTTAGGGCGAAGAAGTCGCCGCTCGGCGCATTTGTAATTCCAGTGCCAGTGCATCCTGCGTTTCTGCAATGAGGCGTCAAATCGAGGAAGCATAGTGATCGATGCTAAGACATACATAAACAAGTCGCAACTCAAATCGGTCGCAAAGAAGAAGCTCTGGGCCACGTCATTGAAGGACGTGTCTCTCAGGCTCAAATCAACGCAGAAGGTGTTTTGACCGAAGAAACCCGGGTTGAAAGAGGTTCCCGAAGCATTTGCATTGCTCTTTCATGGGTGTCCATGAGTTACGGATTTTTATTGAGAATAGGATGATGTCCGATTCACTCACCCAGAGAATAGTATGGTTCGAGAAGAGCTGAGTACCCTGAGGAAGGACGCTGGGAAGACCCTAGGACTGGATCAGCCGATTGCTCTAACTCATTGAGAAAGTATGCCTACCTCTGGGGGCCCCGGAATGACGTTGAGCAGCCCAGCGGCAACTGCCTCCTCGCCCGTCCAGGTGGACGGAAGAGATTGCGCAGCCGCAGAAACGGCAGCAACGATGAGGATACCAAATAATACGAAGAACATGGCACTTGGAGGTTCACGCTCGGGATGCGGGGAGGGAGTGGCAAACGATGCTCATGGGCTGGGGTACTTGAGTCCACTCGGCCCGATACAAGTGGTCATGGACCTGATCTGAGATGCGGGCCTCGGGACACGTGCTCTCGACACCACCCAACACCTATATATATATAGTGACTGGT
Organism: Mycena rosella; assembly: GCA_029378255.1. Lineage (NCBI taxonomy): Eukaryota > Fungi > Basidiomycota > Agaricomycetes > Agaricales > Mycenaceae > Mycena > Mycena rosella. Next base: position 32,167 of record JARKIE010000519.1, read on the forward strand.
GTCGGAAGCACAGGTCTCGTGTCGTTGACTCAAACCCACAGTGAGGGGTCGGTTTGAGGACGAAACAACCCAACGAGCCATCTCTGGTTTGCGGAACGCGACTAATTAAATTACGAGCAGAATTGCAGTAATAAACAATAAATTTCGACGAATTAGGCCTTGCAGAGCATGGGAATCCGAAGTATGCATGGTCAGGCGACTTTCCGAGAGAAGGCTGCGACCTGATTGCCAGCTAACTTCATTTTGTGTGATTGATTAATATTGGGGTCTGCCATCAGCTCGTTGTTCTGATAGCCGAGTCCGGGATCGAACCTCTCCAGGAAGGCATGAATAGCTGCGAGCATAGAAACTTCCAATGGTCACCGGCGGAAAAGGTTTAGGAATTTTACAAACGGCTTTTAGTAGGAGTCGTCTAAGTTCAATGGTACTGGCTTAAACCAAGTGATTTTCGGACCCACCAGACTCGGAATCCGAGTATTGTCGGTGGATGTGAAGGGGATCCAGGGACCAGGGCCGATTTGTCATGAGTACCGAGTCAGTGACAATCTATAACTTGGAGACCCTCAATCACCATGCCGACGGCGATATTGACTGGGAAATTCGGCAGGACTTAGGCGGACAGCAATTGCATACCTTGCATTATATAAAACACCAGAGGGTCTGACCGTGAACGGGATGGCACCGGGAGAATCTTAGGCGGAATGGGTTCAGATTTGGAGGGTGGGTCGGGGTGGTTAGTATGTACCTGCTTACTCGAGATCGGGCCGGTGCGGGCCTTAGTTCCCTCCAAATGAGCGTGTGTGCTGTCTTTTTCCGTTCTGAGGCCCAGAACGTGTGGCTATGTCCTGGCTCAGCTGCCGGTGGCTCCAGCGATTTTTAAAAAAAAATTGGGAAAATGAAAAGCGAAAGAGGAAAAAAAAGTAGCTGTCTGATGTGATGTTTTTTTTAATCATCTACGTCGTTGTTAGGTGCGCTGAGAAATCGCGTTGGAAGGCGGCGGGGATTGGCGTTGATTGATTGGCACTCGGTGCCGCGGACCCACTAAATGATTCAGAATGCTGCTACGAGGTTAAATATGTTGAAGTGTCTGTCTACTAAGGTATCCCCCATCCATCCTCGACAAACGTCACGTGGAATTCCCTTATCTGGCGAAACGGGCAAAAATAATAATAATTGGAACCACTAGGGATTGTTGGGGTTTCTGCTTCAAGGTATTCAATCCTTGAGTTCACGCAATATTCGGTTCAATCAATATAAGATTTACACGATGCCCGTGAGGGCGGGTGGTACAAGCTCGTAAGGTTATATGGTCTTTTCCTACTGTATTTATACTGTCTATCCGAGTCACTCTGAGTCATATAATAAATATTCCATACTGTTCTGTACTGTTCTCTTTCATTCTCTCTCATTCTGTATGATTCACGGTGAGTCATGTACTTGCCCGAGATATCCCCGAGCCTCGGTCATGTGCCCGAGTGCTCATACGCCAATAGGGATGTTAGAGCAAATCGCTTCGACCAGATTACGGAGATACATACAAGGCATCCACAGAATAAAATCTGGGAATCCCTAGCGGATGATCCTCTAACTGGCCCAACTATTGTGACTGGACCTTCTTCAGTGTTCCCCCGGGCTGGTACGCCGTGACGCCCGCCGAGTCTTACATTAAGCACCTCATGAAGGTGCAGGGTGCGATCCGCTCGCTGGCGTTCCAGAAGTTCATGGAGCCCTGTTCAACGTCATCGGCGAGTACCTCGTGGTCCTGGGTGGAGTACGGTGCGGATTTTTCTTCCGCCGACGATTTTCTCGCGCCTCATCACAGGGTCAGATGTGTGATCACAACGTTTTCAGAGGAGCGTGACAAGGAATGGTTTGCGCTGGAAAAAAGGCAGAGGGCGCTCCCTATATGCACTGGCGGGGAGGCAAACCCCGGGTCGCCTGTTCAAGGCACCGGCCTCACCAGGTATGAGTTCGGGGTGTGTACCATACACTAGCAGTGCTTGCTAGCGCTGTTCTGCACGTCTATAGTAGTCTCCTATAAACAGACGCTACAACATTATTCGCTCGTACCTCGCGTGTTGTAGTCTGTAGAATACCCGAGACGTGTGATTGGAGATCAATGTTATTATGGAATGTCAAAATTCCCGGTCCCTATTCGGGCGGTTGCGACGCGTCTTGGGCTACTTCGAGGATGAAAATTCGTTCAAAGCACCAGAAAGACGCCTTCCCACTCATTTTCCCGCGGAGGAACCTCAGAACAGCGATGCCGAACTTTGATGGGCCGGCCACGTGCAACCGCCGGCGGTCCGTTCTCCATCGAAATTTGTGGGAAGCGAGAATTGTGACGAGACAGGAAAACTTGAAATCGCAATAAAATTGATTTGGCCTCTGAGAATTTGCCGTTGAGGCAGGTGAAAGGATGAAAGCACCGTGGGAGTAAAGTCAAACTCCGCAGTTTATGTAGTAAGGTCTATCTCCTAACACCGGGCGCGCGGTAAACTACAGACTACGTCTATAGAGCTCGTGTTCGGAATGAAGATGCGGGGAGTTACTGACGGTGCGGGGAAATAGATTGATTCTCGAACGATTGGACGATCCTCGACGCGTTCTCCGACGCTACGCGCTATCTGTGCACTGTACTCAGAGCGCTACGCAGCGACATGATTGGCGTCGGGGCTGCGGGCCCAAAGAAGCATAGCGAGTGGGTCGGGTAGCGTTTTGAACGCGGCGAATATTCTTGAACCTAAAAGTAATTCAACGCCAGTCCCAAATGAGTTGAGCGCTAGTTCAGACTTCACATCCCAGCGTGTCGCCTGGTATTTTAATTGGAACAGATTGATGCTGCGGGTTGAACGATCAACGGCGCGTTCTCCGAACGCGCCAGCGCGCGGTGTATTAATAGCAGACGTACTCACACACCCGGAACCGCACACAAGCGAGTGGGGCGCGTACCTGTAGTACGCACTGCGCAATGAACCAGGGCAACCCCGGGGCCCGAGTCGCGTATTCTAATTAAATTATCTCGGCTTGAAAGTTGAGACCCCGCCGCGTAGTATTCTACCTGAAAATACGAAGTAAGGATCCTGCCTGCATTGTGCAACGCGTGCACTAAAAATACTGACTCGGGGCAAGTCAAGGGATGCTGACTGACCTGAGTAGCAGCTGAACAGTCTGAATGAATCAAACGTTGCCGAGCACCGCGGAGCTCGCTCGGAGCTCCTCTTCACCGATCGCTGCATATGTTTGATTATTAGCGCGCCGGGTCGGCGCGTCGCTCGCACGGCGGTTTATGGACGAGGAGAGCTAACGCCGCGACGGGGACCTTGGTAGACCTTCGTTGAATCTTCCTTTCCCACGTACTTACGCGAGATGAGATCGGATCGGGATCCGAGTCAGACACCGACGGGCATCACGATTTATCGTCTGCGTTTTCGTGCCACCACGCTTGCAGTATCGAGGACGGGAATGCGGAGGGTGGCGCACCACCCTCCATAACGCGTATGGATTTCGACGTCTTCGTGGACGGAGCGGATGAAGATACGAAACAGATACGAGGACAAGACGCGGAGGACAACGCTACTGGATACCTCGCGCTCGGCTCGTCCCATTAGCGAAACCCGAATCGGCGCCCCGCCGACTTTCTCCGCCATTCCGACTTTTCATGCACTCGTCGCCGCTCGACTCCCCGCACTCGTCGCCCCTCCTCACCCTCCCGTCCGAGCTGCTCCGAGTCCACCTCCATCGCCCCTCGGCCTCCCCGCCGCGGTCCTCCCGCTCCTGCGCACGTGCCGCGCGCCTGCGCGGCTCAGTTTGGGGGAATCCCGCGCTGGGGGCCGGATTGGGCGGGCGAAGTTCGCGCGCGCGTCACTGGCTTCTTGTTACCCCAGCAGTGCACTTGATGTCGGTCGTTCGATCTGCCCGAATCATCGTATTGGGACTTGTCCGCCCTACCAAGATCACCGCACTATATCCTCTGCTCACCCACGATGCCGACGCCCGCGCCACCTCCTCTCGCGCCTCGTCTCCCGCCCCTCCACCGCCGTCCCCCGGGAGTACTACTCCGACCTCGAGCGAGTTTAAGGCAGTGGCGTCGGGCCCGAGGGCGTACGGGCTGCTGCCGAAGGAGCATTGGTGGTGTCCCCTCTCCTTTCTCGTTCGACAAGACGATCCGACGCTGTGGGGCACGTCAAGGGTGCGTCCTACTATCCTTCGCTCCCCGTCTTCGCAGCGCGCGCTGACACCCGCGCACACATATTGATCATGCTCCACCCCGAGCACATCGCCCACGACAACGCCCTCGCTTCATGAGCGACGACGACGGCGAGACGTACAACCGGTTTATTGTCGTCCGTCTTCACTTCCCCCTTGCACGTTAGTTGCTCTACGTCCCCGCCCGCTCCGCGTGCGTACAGACACAGACACGCATCCGACGCAATCCACCGCATGCCGCGCGGGCATCGTGCGCCACGGCTCGCGATGGGCATGTGCAGCCGCCCTCGGACTCTTACCTGTGACCTGCGCTCGACGCGCCGAGCTCGCCGCTCGTCCGCGGCCTGCACAGACAAAGGCCGAATGCGGAGAGGGTGCGCCCTGCTCCTGCCCTCCCCTCGTACGCCGCGCCCGCCGGCGCCGCTGCAAATACGCCCCTCGAGTGCGGGAGACGACCTACGCATGCCCTCGGCTTGCACCCGGCCCTGCGCTCGCGAAGCGCCCCCCGTCCGTGGCGCGTTCGCGGCGCTGCAGGGACGTGCGTACCGAGCGCGGGACCTTGCCCTTCCCTCGCACCTGCGCTCTCGCGCCGCCGCCGCGCCCGCCGCCGCACAGACACACGTCGTCGCCTCCGCGCGTCCGTGTCCGTATCCGTCCCCGTACTCGGCTGCGGCGACGCCACGCCTTCCGAGTCTTGCGCTCGCGCACCCGTGGTACTGCTACCTGTCCGTACTTGCCTGCAATACATCGGTTTGCCGCCGCCGAATCCGAGTCCGCGTCCGAAATCTATGAGAGGACGAGGGGATATTGAGATCTGCGGGCATCGGTCGATCGAGGACTTGTCGCGATTCAAGATGAGCTTTACCGGGTAGATTGCGACGGGGCGTCTAATGAGGCATTCGGGTGAGCGCAGAAATTCAATGTGATAGCAGTCTCGTCAACCTACCGAATGCGCGCGCCGGTGCCAATGTCAATAAAAAGCTAACGAAATGGCAGTGAAGCCAACTCGGGATGTCGTCAGTGCTGCAATTTAACAACGCAAGTCGGAGATGTGGGCTGCAGGTAAGATGTCAGAACGAATCGCGCGGTCCAGAACAGCACAAATTGTTTACCGGGGGGGGGGGGGGGGGGTATATTATACTCGCGTGGTCCACAATATGAACAACGAGTCTACCGAAGACAAACATGTAATAATGTACGGGTGGTTATCCGCACATAAATCTACAAGATGCCAACGGAGCACACACCATTCCAGGGGGTCGATTATTACAAGACGCTCGCAACCTGTGGACTGGCCGGCCGTGAATGGCAGGACCACTAGTTAAAACCCTGTGGGACCCAGTCGGAATTCTTTCCTCCCAGGTATAAATCCCCAGTGTCCACCAGTACACAGGAAGTTGTCGTAGATCTGTCCCTTTGCAGTGTGCATGCATGAAACCAAATAAAAAGTTTTCTTCAGCAGAACGATTGCGTCCGTGGCGGCAGCGACCGATAGCGCATAATTATCTAAGCATGCAGCTGTCAAAGTCCTTCGGCCAGCGCGTCCACCAGGAGCATTGGCGTAGCTTCGTAGATCTTCAGCACATTGTATGCTAGCTTGGCAAGAACAGGTGTTATTTCCCTCTTCGCTAGGACTCCTCGGAAGAACTCCATGGGAGACCTAAATTGGCCTCGGATGTCGGGGATTTCGGCGTACAACTTTGTTAGGAATATCTCCCGGAGCTTCATCAACTTTGGGTGGTTGCATACAAACATTGCGTGAGCCGGGTCTTCAACACTGTTCTTGCAGAATCTGCAAATTCTGAGTTCCCGAGATACAATATTCTTGCCTCTCTCTTTCCATCGCCGGCGCTCCACTGCAAGACCATGGCTAGACAAAACCATTCGCGTCAAAGCACGGCGGTGGTCCGCGGTCTTGACCCTCAGGTAGTGGCGGAAATCTAGGGATTTCTTGACCAATTTGCCAGTCTCCTTGTCGATCTCCAGCCGCCCTGTGAGCAGGTCTTTTGTCCTCGACGACGTCTCAATCTCGTTGTCGATCCAGGATTCCATCGAATTCTTGACTGCTTTCATTGTGGACTCGACAGCCGGCACATCGAGCTCTTCAGCAATGTCCAAGGTCACTGGTACATGCAATCTGGATAGAACGATGCGTAGATCCGTCACCCATGATATCTTTCCAGCACGACCCAAGGTAAATGATTCTTGCAGGGCATTGTATGCCGGTCGGTTGGAATCTTTGAGCCCTATAAGATGGCAGAGATTTTTCAGGGCGAGGTAAACGCGTCGGTATTTGATAGGCCAAATGCCTGTTTCCGAAAACAGAACAGCCCTGAGAGAGCGGGACCCCACACCAAGCATTCGACGCAAGAACTTGCATTGCACCTTTTCCAGTAGTTTCACGCTCTCCACATTGACATCCAGGCAGACTTCGCAACCTGCAATGAGATAAGGATCGACACGGGCCATGTATAGTGTTCGCATGTCCCACGCGGGCAGGGAGCCGACGAATCGATCAAGCCCCAGGAGTACGTTCGCCGCTGTGGTCGCTTTTCTGGCTTTGACCTTGTACTCACTGCGTTCAGCGGGTCTGTAAACGCGGTTGCGTTTAGGCGGCTACGCGGGAGCCGGCACGCCTAAACGGCCATGTATGTTTAGATCACCTCCGCGCCACGTGGCCACACGGGTCTAGGCGGGCTGATCGGGCTAGACCCATATCAACCCACGCTGTCTATTTCGGCCACGCGCACCGCTTGCACTGGTGCCCTTTTTACTTCAGATTGTTGACGGTATACGAGCAACAATTCATGCAACTCAATGATACATCCATGTGGGGGTTCAGGAAGAGAGAGCAGCACAAGGCTGGTGCAATCATTGCCGTTGGAGTGCAATCAAAGTTTAGCAGAAGCATAATAATTACATAAGCGGACACGAGGACATCAGATTACGTGTAAGGCAAACCTAGCGGGCACACTTCCCTACGAGAGCTCGAAGTGCTCAAAAGAGTGCGAGAGGGCGGCACCTCGACGCGAACATGGCATAAGTCGCCGAGGCAGAGGTAGACGCGTCGGTCGAGGGTACTTACACTGACCCTCGTTCGGCTAATCGAAGCCTGTTCTAGGCGGTGCCTAGGAGACCGAGATCACACCGATCTAGCCCGGTAGACCGAAATAGACCGGGATCCACGGCTGTGCGTTCGGCTAGACGATGCCGTGTTTAGGGACCCGCTGAACGCAGTGACTGTTCGCGCCATATGTTCTTCGTACCAGTCTCAAACCAGAGGCCCAAGTAGCAGGCCTTTTGCACCTGGCTGAGGGGTTCACCCCCCAGGTGAAATAAGTAACGCATTGCTTGCCGCGGGCCAAAGATTTGAACCAAGCATTTGAGTATTGAGGTTACGCAGCCATTATTATCGGACCAGCATTGTGAGTCGTCCAGATGAACTTGGAACCCCGGCGCACATGAGCATGCCGTCAAGATATCGTCCGCATGTTCGATGTTTGGAATCGGGACGCCGTTTAATTCAATGTCCTCCGGATGGTGTGCCAGAATGAAATCAGACATGAACAAGTTCCAAAGGTGGGGGGAGCCTGGGTCCCCTGTCAGGATCCCCAGAAGGGATCTGAATGCAGGGGCAAAGCGGCCCTCGAGGCGCACGATGTAGCGAATTTTGTCATACAGAATCTTCAGCCATTCGATCATCGGCCCGGTAATTCCCAACTTGGCAAGTTTGACCCACAGCGTTGACCTATCCGTCCCGGGAAACGCATTCTTGAGGTCCAAGTAGGCAACGTAAAGGGGCTTTCCAAGGGCTTCGGCTTTATCGATGAGGCATAAGAGCACAAACGGGTTGCTGTTTGTACGGAGGTGGTCCTGGAACCCATTTTGTGTTTTTGGTATTGCACCAATGTTGAATTGCGCGTAAAGGGGGCGTACTGATTAAGCGGGTTATGCAATCTACCTGTCAGCGGCGAGTCGGCGTGCAGCTAAATTGTGCAGAGGCAAGGGGACGTACTGGGTTGACGGTGGTTGATGCGAGGAGGGATGGCGCTGCGGGGCCAAGGTACGAGACCCTGCGGAAATCTGGTCAGTTTGTTGAAGGAATCGGGGAAGTGCGCACACAGATGCGGTGATTGAAGGGTGCTACAGCGATATACGGGAACCTGCGGGAAGATGTGGTCAGTTAGCTGGAAGAATTGTGTACAGGGGAGGAACCTGAGGTAATAATTAAAGTCGGCGCGCATTCGGCATAGGCGCCCACACAAACCGATGCCTAACTTGATCCAACGCGCAAACAATTGTATGACTGCGGGGTGGTATGAGTTGACGAAGGCCCAGAGAGGAAATCGTACCAGCGGGAATAGCACACCGTAGGGCCACCTGTCGCGCCCACCCAACCCTACTAGTTAGATGGGTCATTGCGCGCGATGTGGCCCATCTAACTAGGGTTGATTTAGGTGGTCCCAGGCTATGTGCAATAAACCTTGCAATACCTGCAATAAAACCAAATGAAAATCCTCGCAATACCGCGCAATAGCTCTCCGCTGGGGACTTAGGCGTTCCACGGCCATCCCGCCGTGCCAACGGCGTGATGGCTTGATCGCTGTTGTGATCGCTGCCCCGACGCGCCCCGCCAACATCGGTGACCAAACATTTCGATAAATTAGTCAATAAATGGTCAATAAATGAGTGTTAAAAATATAATCCCGGGACATCCCGACACAAGGCGCGCGCCCGCCGCCCGCCGCCTGGGGGCGCTCGTTGTGTGCCGCCCGCCCGCCACCGCCGCCTGCTGTACTCCATGAATCCTGGGAAAATAACCATTAAAAGGAGCGAAAAAAACTGACCCAGACGCTCCCGACGCGCCCGCACACGCCCGGCCGCCCGCCGCCTTGGGCGCTCACCGCGTGCCACCTGCCCGCCGCCACCGCCCGCCGGGCTCCATAAACCCTGGGAAAATAACCATTAAAAAGAGAGAACAAAACTGACCCAGACGCACCCGGCGTGCCCGCATGCGCCTCGCCGCCCGCCGCCTTGGGCGCTCATCACGTGTCGGCCGGCTGCCGCTGCCGCCCGCTGTGCTCCATAAATTCTGAAAAAATAACCATTAAAAAGTGCGAAAAAGACCGACCCAGACGTAGTCTGTAGTTTACCGCGCCACCGGTGATAGGTGGTCCCACTTATTACAAATCATCGGAGTTTGAATTTATTCCCACGACCTTTCGTCATTATCCAGCAATCCCAACCACAAACTTCAAGGGCAGAAAGGTATTTGCTTGTCTTTCTAAACTCAACTGTACACTTAAAACCTGTTTCTCTGCGTTCTTTTGACCAAAATCAATATCGCCGGCTTGGTCATCTGCCGAGCGATCAAAACTCGGCATCTTTGTTCTTGACTTCCCCGCTGTAAGATGAACGAGAAAGTGGCGCATTTTAGGACTACAAACATTGTTATACACTCAAAGTCGCAAATGACGCGCTCTGAAATGCGATTTGAGACTCTATATTTTTGTGATTATATAATAACCGGGACCACCGATCAATGATCTCGGGAAACTGACAGACTACAACACACGAGGTACGAGTGAGAATTGTTGTAGCGTCTGTTTAGAAGAGACTAACCCAGACGCACCTGACGCCAGTGTTGGCCTTAAGGGTTAAGCCTTAAGTTAAGTTAAGGCTTAATATGCCCTTAATATTAGCCCTTAACAAAAATCTGAGCGACTCTTAGGTCTCAATTAAGGCCTTAATTTTCCCGTCATTTTCTCTGACCTGATGTTGGGGAGACATACATTCCAGGTGCTGGTGGTGTATGGCTCCTTTGAGGCCTTGCTATTCACCCACCATGCCTTTTATTTAGTTTTCGGGGCAAGGAATAGTGAATTCTACCACCTTTTTGCGGTGTGAGCTTAAGGGTTCACCCTGAATTAGGTCTCACCAGAGGCAAGAGCTGACACATGTGAACCCCACATGCATTAGTAGACGCATGTCGCGTCGACATGCATCGGCTTTTGCCCCTGGTGTCTGTTCAGACGACGGAGGAGAACAAGGGGAGAAGGAAGGGTTTGGTTACGACTACGAGGACTGAGCACCGGCGGTACGTAGCCCTTGATGAAATTTCATTTTTTGCCGCAATCCTTAACTTAAGGCCCTAATATACCCTTAATATTAAGGTCAAATTAAGGTCTTAGGCCTTAAGGACAGAAAACACCCTTATTAACCCCTTAAGGCACAACACTGCCTGACGCGCCCACACGCGCCTCGCTGCCTGCCACCTTGGACGCTCACCGTGCGCCGCCTGCCCACCGCCGCCGCCGGCTGTGTTCCATAAACCCTGTGAAAATCACCATTAAAAGGAGTGAAAAAAACGGACCCAGACACACCCGACGCGCCCGCACATGCCCCGCCACCTGCCCTGCCTGCCGCCAATGCACTGCCCGCCCGCCGCTGGTTCACATGCTCCAAAAATCACAAGAAAATAAGCATTGAAAAGAGCGAAAAAAACTGACCCAGACGCACCCGACGCGCCTGCACGCGCCACGCCGCCTGCCCCACCTGCCGCCATCACAGCACCTGCCCGCCGCCGGTTCACGTGCTCCAAAAATCACAAGAAATAACCATTAAATCGAGAAAGAAAAACAGAACAGGTAGGGCCCAGCGCACCCGGGCACGCCCCGACACCCAGCCTAAAGCACATCTTTCACCCTCTCTCATACCTATATGACCAAGAAAGAATACACAGTATTATATTTACAATGCTGTAAGGGCGCCAAGAGCCCGACAAGTCCCAAAAAAGCTGTATGTGCACCTCTAATCGTCCTGCTCCTCTTCGTCATCACTGTCATCCTCAGTCCCCTGCATCTGCTCCCATTCAGCATCACCCGCACGAATCCCCGGCGGACCGTTACGACACATCCCAGGTGGGAGCTTCGAGGCCACGGAGGATCTCGAGGGCTGTGAACGATTCTTCTCCAAGTCCAACGGCCTCGCAAGGTCGGTTCGATCAGCCAGCCGCTTCCATCGGCAACAGGAGATTACGACATACATCAAGCATTTTGATAGCCTCGAAACGTACGCAAATCTGAGTAGGTGGCAGTATATATTCTCCGTCCAGAGGCTGATGAATATCCCAAGGTAAATTTCTATGCAATAATTACGATCAAGCCCTAGGGATCCTCAAGACGCAGGATTCGTTGGAAAGCTGGATGAAAAAAGAAGGTGTGCTGTCCTTCAATGAGTTCCATGAGTGGCTTCGGGAGGAGAAAGAGTGGCTGCTGTCAAAGAAGAACTCGCGAGCAGCGCAGGTCGTTACACAGGAAATGAAATATGTCCAGAAGCTCGTGAATCTGAGTACCAGCAAGTAAGTCGCTTCAGGTCTTGAAGCGAGTGAGATCAACTGATTGAATCCCAGAGCGAAGTTGAATACGGTCCGGGGGATCCTGAACGCTTGTCGAAAGGAGGACGGCACATACAACCCGTCCAAGCTCGAGGCGGCCAAGCGTTCCAAGCGACACACTGAGGAAGTTTACAATCGCAACATGGATGCTGTGCACGAGATGGAGCTCATGCTGCAAGTCAGCTGAGATGGACCACAGAGTCTCCGGAGTACCAGGCAGCGGTGAAAGCGCTGAAGGAGAAGAGGTTCACTGAGGCGTTGGACGAGCTAGAGCTGCTGATTGTGGAGAGAATATTTGAGCTGACGAAGGTGAATATGTCGCAGACCGGTGAGTCCGCTACTAGCCTTTTATTGGGGGATACTGAGGCGATGATTTAGGATACAAAATGCGAAGGCATATTGCAAAAGCACTTCAAGCACGGTCGGGTGCTGTCAGGAACACCATTCACCGCTACAACATGGCTGCCTTGTCCCTGGATCCACCTGCGCCAGAGCTGGGCTGGGATGAGGTTGTCGAGTACGCATTTCTGGCGGATTTCGACTTTCTTCGGGCCACAGATGGCGAGCTCGATACAAAACGCTGGACTCGACCCACCTGTTGCCTCTCGATGGACAAGTACTTCAAGCTGCTTCGAGCCCGAGAAGAAATCCAGCGTCTGAATATTGAGATCAAACGTGTTGTGACTTGGATTAGTGATGAAGATGAGTTTCTTCGACGGCGTGAGTCTGAGCTTCAAGACTCTGGAGATCGGGATATGGCCGTCCTTGTCCAGCAGTATCGGGTGCAACGGGCGAGATCGGACATGGGCCACATGAGACCATTTTGGAAGCTCGCAAAGAAGCGTGGGTTTACTGGGTCTATCGTGCCCGGAATTTCGAAGGAGCGGAGAGCGCGGGAGCAGGAGAAAAGAGCTCAGGATCGAGCAGAGAGGGAATAGAGGCATCGTGAGCAGCCAGGGGATGGTACAGATGAGGCAATGGAGATTGAGGAGGAGGAGGAAGTGGTGACCGCTAACATGGCTGCAGGGTGGACGGCATCAGAGGAGGGTGGAGGGATGAAGGACGGTGATGACGAGGAAGATGAGGAGGATGAGGGAGAGGAGGAAGAAGACCAGCGGGTGGCAGAGGTTATTTACCAGGTGGCAGCCATCTCCTTGGACAGCAAGACTCAGCCTGGGAATGGAGAGGAGTAGGAGATAAATCGGAGTGGCGGGCAGGTTCATCCTGGCTATTGTTTTTTTCTCGATTTAATGGTTATTTCTTGTGATTTTTGGAGCACGTGAACCAGCGGGCGGGCAGTGCATTGGCAGCCGGCAGGGCAGGTGGCGGGGCGTGTGCGGGCGAGTGTGTCTGGGTCCGTTTTTTTCACTCCTTTTAATGGTGATTTTCACAGGGTTTATGGAACACAGCCGGCGGCGGCGGTGGGCAGGCGGCGCATGGTGAGCGTCCAAGGTGGCGGGCGGTGAGGCGCGTGTGGGCACGTCAGGTGCGTCTGGGTCAGTCTTTTTCGCTCTTTTTAATGGTTATTTTTTCAGAATTTATGGAGCACAGCGGGCGGCAGCAGCAGCCGGCCGACACGTGATGAGCGCCCAAGGCGGCGGGCGGCGAGGCGCATGCGGGCGCGCCGGGTGCGTCTGGGTCAGTTTTGTTCTCTCTTTTTAATGGTTATTTTCCCAGGGTTTATGGAGCCCGGCGGGCGGCGGCGGCGGGCAGGTGGCACGCGGTGAGCGCCCAAGGCGGCGGGCGGCCGGGCGTGTGCGGGCGAGTCGGGTGCGTCTGGGTCAGTTTTTTTAGCTCCTTTTAATGGTTATTTTCCCAGGATTTATGGAGTACAGCAGGCGGCGGTGGCGGGCGGGCGGCACACGACGAGCGCCCCCAGGCGGCGGGCGGCGGGCGCGCGCCTTGTGTCGGGATGTCCCGGGATTATATTTTTAACACTCATTTATTGACCATTTATTGACTAATTTATCGAAATGTTTGGTCACCGATGTTGGCGGGGCGCGTCGGGGCAGCGATCACAACAGCGATCAAGCCATCACGCCGTTGGCACGGCGGGATGGCCGTGGAACGCCTAAGTCCCCAGCGGAGAGCTATTGCGTGGTGTTGCGAGGATTTTCATTTGGTTTTATTGCAGGTATTGCAAGGTTTATTGCACATACAGTAGCCTGGGACCACCTAAATCAACCCTAGTTAGATGGGCCACATCGCGCGCAATGACCCATCTAACTAGTAGGGTTGGGTGGGCGCGACAGGTGCGTAGGGCTGGAAGCCTTGAGGGAATACAAGACTGGGTTCGAACTTCAAGGAACCCAGAAGTCAGAACAGTGAACGTTCGAAAGTGAGAGAAACTTGCTGGGTTGGCAAGTCTGCCAGGTCAATGGGGATGCACGGTGATGTTTGATTTACTTCGCGGGTGGGTACTGAAGGCGTCGTTCGAAGACAAAATTCGAACACTGCAAAATAAGGGTTGTTTCAGAGTTCGAGGGAACGAAATTCAGGTGGGACGACCCTTGCGAGGGCAGTTTGCGAGAGTGCTTAACTTGACCTGCGAGTAGAACAAAAACTTGGTTGGAAGCTAGAGTATGACACGTAGTACTGTACGTACAGTAACAAACCAGGCTCATGAAAGAATCTTAGGGCCAATTACCGTGAAGCGGAACACATCATCGGCATAAGGCCTCTCCCTCTGCAATGACCTTGCAGATCACCCGGCACAGCGGCACAGGCATGTGGGATCATTCCGCCAACAGCCGGGACGAAGCCGAAGATGATGCGCACCACCTATAAGTACAGTAAATGAAACATGGGAGCTGAATCCGACTGCCTGGCGGAATGTTGCTATTCTCCAGCTCTGTCTTGATTTACAGGTGTATGGAATGGGGCTCGCGTTGTTTCCAACGCGGTACTTGGAGCGTACAGACCACCGATTTAATTGCCGTTGTCACTAATCCCGTTGTGCTGCGATCCTTTCCTTTGAACATCATACACTCGGGACTCAGACATTCCCAGCAGGCGCAAAACTCAATCCCTGCTCGAGGAATTTGAAATGTTCTGTCAAAAGACAGGTCAGCAAGTCGGCTGACGATCAAATGTAAGGTACATACCCAAGGGAAGAGCTAGAAAAGCATGACGTATGATGAAAAATCCGCAACCAGAATGGGACTGCGCTTACACCCGTCAAATGTCTTGCTGCCACAGGTGCTGGAGCACTTGTAAAGTCGACGCCCTACGTTGCCTCTCAGGCTGTCCGGGACTCCATCCGTGTAAAGCAGCGTCCCCAACTCGGGCTTGAAGGATCCCTGGCCGAGTCGGTCGTGAGTAGCTGGGAGTAAATTCACCCTAAAGACGCACCCATGACTTTCCGGGACTAATTACTTGAATTGGTATGGTGTAGAAACCCGGTCCCCGCTCTGGCTGCACAAGCACTAGAGGCTTATCCGCTGTCGATCCAGCGCAATCATTTCGAATAAGAGAGATGTACGCGGAATTTGCCATCACCGTGTCGGCTGCGATATCTGCAAAGAGTTGTCCCGCGTAGGCACATATGGGCTTCCCCTCAGCTTTCGCAATGCATCGCTTGGTTGTTGCAGCAGTGTGAGGCGGAGAGATCCGAATCTTCTCCACACGTCCCAGGGCTGGTTCATTTGGGTGGAAGCGAGTGGCTGATGTGTCCTCGTCAAATTGGGTGAACAAATGGTAGTATACTGCGAGCATCCGCAACATCAATGAATGAATGCGTTGCAACATCCGAGACCAGAGAACTCACGGTACTCAGGATTGACTTCGATATTCTCCCCACTCTCCAATGCGCGAACTCGGGTATTTTCCTCAGCAGTGAGCTCCTCAACGAATACCAACGCAAACGCCGTTTGCGGAGTCGTCCCATTAGCATGGCCAGGTCCAAGGATCGCTAATTTCGCCAGGTTGTCCAGCGGCCGATGGGCGTATAGATTGTGATAGAGTGCGGTCCTCGATTCAGCGGGGTCGGCAATATTCTCCTTCTTGACGAAGCATCGCTTCAGCGTGGTGACGGTGTGCGGAGGAGGGACCGATCTTGCTGGGATACGGCCTACGAACGGCTTGGTCGAGTCGAAGGGCGAGTTCGAGGGTATTGCGCCATCGGGGGCGTATATATGGTAATATACTGTTCACGCCGCTCAGTGCTGGAGGATCATTCACTCATGGTATCGCCGACGCTCACTGTAGCGTGGCTCAGCCCCCGAGGTAGTTCCATCCTCTTTCTTGGGTTCGGTCATGGTGTGGGAGTCGTAAACGGGGGGCGGGTCAGAGTCTGGGAGACCGAGGGTCATTGGTGAGAGCCAAGTGTGGGATAGACGCCCGGTCGGCGCTTGTGAGGCTTCGCGACCTTCCGCTTACCTCATTGGTGCTTATAATTATATCTTTCGGCCCGCGAGGGACTAAAATATTTTCGACGGCTTTTGATTCGACGCCTACAGTAAATGCCACTCTGCGGGGGCGAGAGAGCCCCTAACTCGCAAGGCATTTAAACCATAGTTACTCAGGGCGACACCGCACGAAATCTAAATTCGTGTGACGGGGGCAACGGTCAGAAACATTTTCTTTCTGCGGGGGTCCATTGCTGTTGAGGTTGAATGTATATCGGCTGGTGTCGTCAGACGCCCGCTCATCATCTGGATTTGTTTTGTCTATAGTCAGATATGGCCGGCGTATCAATGTAATGCAGATGGCCCGCGTATCAGGAGGATAGATAACATGCATGATACGCGCTTCAAACCGCCCGCTCCAATCCTCAAAGTGAACACCCTGGAAAACTTAGGAGAGGACAGAGGACGAGAACACTCTCAAACCAATTTTATATGCTTTCCCGCAGATGAACTCAGTAATGCACTCGGGGAACCACCGAAATATGAAATATGAAATGCCAACTGAAAATAAATCTCAACAGCGCAAAGTCCGGGCCCGACGGCAGCTCTTTCCGGCATATTGCCCTGGATTTCCTCGAAGCCATCTGGCTCATAAGGGGCTCTAATTTTCCTGGTCCGCGCCGATTTGTCATGAGCCGTTTCAGCACACGTTACTTCTCCAACTGCACGCCCACCGGTTGGAGATCGGCCAAGTCGAAGGTACGTACCGTGCTAGTGCCGCACATACGGCTCCGGTGCGCTTGATGTGTCTCTTTGTCGTCTGAGATTGAACAACAGAATGACACACCGACCTCATTAGAACAAGTTGAGACGAGCCTCGAAGAAACAAAGCTCAAGTAAAAACTGTTGAAGGTCAAGAGTTCAAGGTCTGCGACCGTTCTCTTCAGACTGAAGAGATCGGCCGCAGGCCTCGACTAAATACACGACCCCCGCCAACCAAACAGCGCGTAGCCGTCGCGTCCCCTTCCGGACTGGATAGCGGGGTCAGTACTACAACACTCCCCTTGACCACGCTATCCAGTAGAAACGGCGAAGTCCAGACCGATCACGCGACGAAGCCGGCTAGTGGTGTCGCGCGGAAGAATTTTGGTGAGTAGGTCGGCGGGGTTGGCGTCTGACGGGCAGTAGTGAATGGTGATAGTCTCGTTTTCGACGAGATCCCGAATATAATGATACTTGAGTGCTATGTGTTTTGCCTTGTCGTGCATCGCGGGATTTTCAGCAACTGTTATTGCGGACTGATTGTCGCACTGGAACGGTGATGGATGATCCAGGGGCCGTTCCATCAGCTCACCCAGCAGATTCCGAACGAAGGTTAGCTCCCTGCCCGAATGGCTGCCTGCGACATACTCAGCTTCCATTGTAGATTGCGCGGCAACGCTTTGCAAGCGGCTGATCCAGGATACCGCGCCGCCGGCAAGGAGCACCACAGTACCGGAGGTCGAGCGCATTTTGTCTTTGTCACCCGCCCAGTCCGCATCCGTGTAACACATCAGAGATTGCGAGATGGGTACTGTCGAGTGCCTAGGTCCGCGGCGATATGTGATGCCGAGACCGAGTGTACCTTTAATGTATCTCAAGAGATGCACGAGCACGTTCCAATGCTCGATGCCGGGGTTCGAGCTGTACCGGCTGCAGACTCCCACAGCAAAAGCCAGGTCGCCGCGTGTGCCCAGCATCCCGTACATGACGCATCCAAGGAGGCCCAGGTAGTCTTTTCCGGCCATAAGCTTCCGCTCCTCGACTGTTTTCGGCGACATCTCTTTTGTTGATTTTGTGCCGACGGGGAAAGGAGTGGACACGGGCCGGCAGTCTGCCATCCCAAATCGTTCAAGTACACTCTCGAAGTATTTTCGTTGGGAAATCCGCACGGTCCCCGCCTTGAGGTCCTGTTCAATCTCGAGCCCCAAACAGTACGATGCGATGCCGAGGTCCTTCATCTTTAGGCGAGCTAACAGCTTCGACTTCACGGCATCCTAGGTAGACTTGTCATTAGTGGCTCCCTGTAGGTCGTCGACATAGAGCGCGATGACTACGAATATGTCTCCGCGTCGGCAAAGATAAATGCTGTGATCGGATTGAAGGCGCGTGAAGCCGAGGGATTTGAATATGGAGTCTATGAGACGGTACCACTGCCGAGAGGCTTGCTTGAGGCCATAGATGGACTTGTGAAGCCTTAATACCATCTCGTCACCGTGCGCATTGAGTTTTGGCGGAAGACCGGGGGGCTGCGACATGTAAATTTCCTTGTCAAGCTCCGCGTTGAGGAAAGCGGTGACAACATCCATTTGGTAGATGGTGAGGCCATAGTAGGCGGCAACGGCGAACATAACGCGGAGAGACGTGAACTTGACGACAGGGGCGAAGGTTTTTTTGTAATCAACACCAAATATTTGGGTGAAACCGCGTGCCACGAGTCGAGCTTTAAATCTCTCGAACTCGTTCCACTGATTCGTCTTCATGCTGAAGACCCATTTGCACGTCACTACCTTCCGCCCCTCTGGAAGATCCGCATACTCGAAGGTCCCGGTATCCACAAGCGAGCCAAATTCGGCTGCCATCGCGTTGGCCCATTCCTCGGACTCTGCACTTGCCATCGCCTGTTTGAACGTCCATCACCAAAAAGTGGAGAAAGTAACAAGGCCAAACTATGCCTTATAAGGGTCGAAAACCGTACCAGGCTTGGCAGGCTGGCGAAAAACACAAAAACCCTTATTAAAGATCTATGTTCTATGCAAGGCTCCATCAGCCTGGCGAAGCCTTGAAAGGCGGCTTTGACTTCCGCCCGCTTTCATGGCTTCATGGACCTCTTGTATGTTTATAATCCCTTACCTGGCCTGCGCGCACATCTTAGGCTTCTTCGTGCATCCCAGAATTGAATGGCTCAACTGCGCTAATACCCAGAAACCGCGCACGACAATCACACAAAACAGTAATGCGGAAAAAAAATTGGCATTGGCACAGATACGTAAATTAAGTGACAGGCGTAGCGACAGCGGGGCAGGAGTTACGTCGTAGCGATGTCCGCAGGCGCAGGGGCGACAGCGCTAGCACTAGCGACATCACCAGCGCCGGCAGCAGGAGCCTCAGGGACGGGCTCGGCGGTGGTGGGTGATGTGTTGGCGGCGGCAAGAGCAGCGGCAGCGCGGGCGGCCTTGAGCTGTTCCAGGTGGCTAGGACCCGATGGGGCAGGCGCACTCTGGACGCCTGCAGCTTTTCCCAGAACCACTCTGTATCAAAATCAGTACCCATCCATGGCGCGCGAGTCAGCACTCACTTGTTCCACAGCGCTATGATTTCCTTCCCCCACTTGTCGTTGTCGAAGAGGCCGTAGATCGTCCAGAACAGGTCTTCATAATTGAAATGGGGCCCGTCGTTCTTGTGCCACTCCTGCTTGGCAGACAGAGAGAAGTAAACCTGAAATGCGAAGCGCGTGTTAGCTGGGTAGGTGCCGAGTGATCA